>LOJH01020990.1:7513-20494 GCA_001685095.1 Ellobius talpinus | reverse complement strand
TTCGGGGTATAAGCTAGCTGTGCAGGAGCTGGGTGGGACAAAAAGCAGGCCTGCCTGCTGCACCATTCACTACATATGTGCAGCCAGCAACTGTCTGTAACTCCAGTCCCAGAGGTTCCAGTGCCTTCTTCTGGCCTCTGCGGGCACTGCATGCATAAGATGCACATACACACGTACAAGCAAAACGCCCACATGCATAAAATAAAAAAAGTCTTCTTTAGAAAATTCAGGTACTCCACAAGATGATGGCATTAGGAGACCTTCAAGAATCTCCTTAATGGCATTAGTGCCATTAGAAAAGAGACCCAAGAGAAACCTTTTTACCACATCCACTGCGTGAGAACCTAGCAAGAAGAGTCATTGTCATCAATGAGTCAGGAATTAGGCCCTCAGTGGGACACCGAATCTGCCAACTCCTCCTGACCCTGGGCTTCCTGACCTACAGAACTATGAGAACGAGTTTCCGATTTCTGAGTCCTCCAATCTGTGATATTTTGTCATTACAGCCCCAGTAGTAGACAAACAGAAACACTAACCCTGCCGTACAAGTCCAGTGAGTGAAACAACCCACGTCAGGGTGCTTTGGAACCAGACTGTCAAACTAGCTTGTTACCTAGTGATAGAGTCTGGGGAACTTGCCTTCCCAGGACAGTACTGGAGCTAACTGGGAGTTGAGCTGGCAGCTGGTGTGTACTAGCAGTCTGGGGCTATGTGGACAGAAATGGACAGACTGGTGTCTTTACTGGAAACCAGACTATTATCATAGACTACAGTAAATCTAATCTCCCTCTCATCTTCCTTTCCCCCTGCTCATGGGGTGTGTGATAACCTGGGCATCAAGAGGAGTGATGGCCCTTAAATCTTACTTGTTGAAGCACAAGGCTGAGTTGTGCTCCTGAGTCCTACTCTATATGGCACAGCTGTATCAGTTTCCCAGGGAAGAGAAGACATCTCATCCAGAAGGGTGCAGGCCTCCTGAGAGGAAAGCAAGGCTGAAGCCTGGCTTTTCGTGAAATCTGCTGCTGCTGAGCTACCCCATAACACCTGGGTCTTGTCTGCCTGCCTCAGCAAAATGGCACGGGCCACACGTGGAGGACCTTTGGAAACACACATAAGTAGCTGATATGGAAATGTGTGATCCAGGAGGACCCTTTGGAATTCTCTCATGACACATGTCCTAAAGTCTGCATGGGTACTGGAGACCATGGATCACACAGGGCTCAACTCCAAATGCGTCACTGGATCTGCAGCCCAGCCCAGATCTCCACTGTGCCCTCAGCTGTGTCCGCTCTCTGCTTTTCTGCCTACAGGACTGACATCTGTATCACAGGGATGCCCTGGAAGGGTAGGTACCACCATGTGTGAGGATCCAGGGCACTCAGCCAGCCCCTCCCAGGCCTTGTCCAGTACTGAGGATCTGGGTGCTTAGAGACGCTGAGCCAACTTATAACCAGCTGGACTAGTAATCAGGGAGGAGTGTGCTGGACTGTTTGGACCTCTTCAGAGCTGTGACTGCCAGATGTGAGGCTTAACTAGGACTCGCATCTGTTCTCCGAGCCCTGACTATCCAGATATCTCTGACTGACGGCCAGGGCCAGGGAGAGGGAGCAGACCCCTGAGCCATAGAAAAGACACCAGCGGCAGTACGTTCTAGCCCTGAGCCGGTCGCTTCCTTCCATGGGGAAAATGGTCCAAGCATTTACTCTTCTCTGAATGCTCATTGAGCTCAACACGCAGGCCCAGTGGGGAACCATGGAATAGAACATTGTCTTCCAAGTTCCTAGCTGTCTCCTAGGACTCCAGAAGGCCGGTGTGGCTGCCTGCCCAGCACAAGCCCTGAACAGATTTCTGCAGCATTGTTACATTCTCACCACTTAGGATCCGCTTGCTTTTCAGTCAGTGGACAAACAGATCTGACTTGAGGAAGGAAACACTTTGTCGTGGGAGGAGGCTGAGCCTGGATTAAGGATTCCAGGTTCTAGTCTGCTTAGTGCAGAGTCTCAGCAATTTCTTATCTGCAAAACTAGATGAGCAATGTCTGCTCAGCTTGCTATGGGAGCAAATGAAACGGAAGGTACCAAATCGGTTAGAACAAGGGACGAAATGACGTAAGTATGGAAAAGCTGCGGTGTCGAGTGTCCTCTGAAGCCTGCGGGTAGCTGCTGTGATCATTCCATAGTACAGCTGAGCAGTGGGTCACCATACCGAACCTGCCACACACACCTGTGTCACTTAGGAGTACAATGTTGAGGGCTGTTTGTTATTGTTGTTTTGTTGGGGTTTTTTTAATATAAAAGTGTTCAAATGCAAATTCCAATATACGGTACTGAGACTAGTCTAATAACTATTCTCAAGTCATTTTCCCTCCTGGAAAATGTTTCTGATAAATCTGTTCTATGCCTTAGAATAAAATCCTACCCTCTATTTCAGAAGCCCTGGGTCCCAGATTTTGCAGTAAGGACAGCCTAGACCCCCACTCCTTCCCCAGAGCAGAGGCTGAAGCTAGCCTACCTTGTCCGTTGGGTGGCCAGGTCTGCACTCTCTCCCTGGTGTCTTTTTCCAGCTGCAGAGACAGCTTTGAAGTCTCTAGTTCTGCTCCACATGGGGTATAATTGGCTGTAGTTCCTCCTTGCTTGGGTATGTATACCCCTCCTATGGGATATATCCCGTAAGCGACTTGATCTCAGGGCTGGCACATGGTCGAGCTGTCACAGTTGTAGCTGCCTCGGCCATGCGCCTCCACACCCCAATTAGGAGCTTTCCAGTCACTTAACTCCACCATTGGCTTGAAGCCAAAATAACAGTCTCTTGTAGGTCCTTGGAGCTCTCCTCCTATGCCAACGCTCCAGTTGACTGTCACTCAGTAGAGAAGGTAAGAGTGGGGGACAAGATGACAGGCCCTAGGTACTTCCTCCTTGCCCACTCTGCCTTCCTCACCCCAAAAGCAGCATGTCCCGCCAGGAAGGAACACCCTGGGTTCTAGGTGACAGGCCTTCTCATCGGTGTCTTTGCGAGGTTACCCAGCACAGAGGGACAAGAGTCACAGGATGCTGCAGACAGCAAGACTCAGCTAAGAGCCAGAGTACCTGAGGCTACTCCTCAACCAGGCTAGCTCTTGGGTGGGACTAGGTCAGGTAGGCCCAACCAGGGGATGACCTGTGGCCTTCTATCCCAGTACTTAAATGCCCAAGCCTTGGAGTTGAACACCCTTGGTCCTAAGCACAGGTTTTAAAAGTAACTGTCTGCCTCTAGGCAAGGTAGTTACGACCCTCTCTGAGTCTTGGCATTACAGTCTGTGAAATGGATAAAATAATGCACTGTATCAACCACATTATTTAATGAGGACTTGATGAGCATGTTGATAAAAATTAACCATTTACCAAGTGCTTGGTTAACAGTAGGTACTTAATAAATGAAGCTATCATCATTATTCAGTTGGCCTGTATTAAGCAGCTTCCTATCATGATAACAAACACCTGAAGCAACGAGTGTGATACAAAACAGATTTCAGTGTGATTCACAACTTGAGAGGTTTCAGTCCAAGTCAGTCAGCCCTATGCTTTGTGGCTTATGCAAGGTAGACTGTTCCCGAAGGCATGGATAAGAGCAAAACTCCTCCTCACATGACCAAGGAGTGAAGAAAGGGATAAAGGAGCAGGGACCCCACACTTTCTGGAAAGGGGGGATCGAAGACTTCACTGACATGCCCAAGAAAACAGATTACAGAGGGAAGAAGTTTAATTTTGCCTCGTACTGTCAGACATCTCGGCTCAGGCCAGCAGATCTGCCGTTTTGGGGTCTGTGGGGAGGCAGAATATCACACAGGAGCATACTGTGAAGGGACTGCTCATCTCAGGGTGGTGGGGGGCAGAGAGGCCTAGTGGAATGGTTCTCAAGCTCCCTAATGCTGCGAACCTTAATACAGTTCCTCATGTTGTGGTGACCCCCAACTGTAAAGTTATTTTCGTTGCTACTCCATAACTGTAATTTTGCTACTGCAATGAATCGTAATACAAATACCTGGTATGCAATCTCCAAGGGGTCATGAGCCACAGGTTGAGAACCACTAGCTTCAAGGGAAGCAGGGTCCCAACAACACTCCTTCAAGGATATACCTCTTCCTATATTCACCTTGAGAGTAAGATTTCAGTGTTTCCATTCAGGAAGACAAAGTCAGTCAGTCCACGGCCCATGGTGATGTTAGAGATGTCAGGCAGATGCTATGGTCCTGTCTTAAAGGGTCACTGAGGAAGAGGGGGCTGCTGTGTCACAAGCACAGAATACAAAGGATGAGTGTCAGGGTGGGTTGAGAGAGATGCTACTGAAACCCATGGTCCCTGTGGAGGCAAGCCAGGGGGAAAGGAGCCCCAGGGCTGAGAATGCATGAGCTTATGAGAGTAGGAGGATCTATGGAGCAGGGGGATGGCTAGGGCATCACGGGAAGGGGTGTACATCTTTTGCACTCTCAGGGACCTGCAAGTCTCACTTGTTCATAGAGAGGAGTGGGGGCAGAACCAGCTCATAGATGACCTCATGTATGTACCCAGAAGTTAGGCCCTGGTGCAAAGTAGATTCTTGGTCAATACTGTAACTGAACTGAAGGATAGCATCAACTCTGAAGGAGTTAAGCCAGGGGTTCCCTTTGGATAACAAGGAGAGGGAACCCACAAGAGGATTCACCCCAGGGTGAATTCATCCAGTGTCCTGGAACAAGACCTCCCAAGCTGTGGAGGAGCAGAACAAGTGTGTCCTGGTCCAGGAAGTAGGGCTTTGGCTCCATCTCTCCAGCTCCTCAGAGAAGCAGAGCTGTGACAGGCAAATCCATGCTAGCAAAACCCTCTCAGAGGTCAAGAGTTGGTTACACATCCTGGAAAGAGGCTCAGAGGTGAGGGTGAAGGAGGCGGGATAGCGGATGGACCCTTTGTCCCATAGCTGCTCCCTGTGAGGACAAACAGTGTGTGTGAATTCAGGACAGCCACTCATCTGACAGCGCTATGCTTCACTTCAGTCCCCAGCCTTCAAGCAGAGGACCTTGGCCTAACAGCTCCAGGAGTCCCCTGTCCTTCTGGAGTTCCTAGATCCCCTATTCCCAGGAGACAATAGGATGAAGAGGCGCTGGCTGCACCAGCCCTTCCTCCAGCTTGGAGACTGCGAAAGCATCCTTCCTGTGACCCAAGCCTTTGTCTCACTACCAGGAACCAGCAGGTGGCTTTTACCCTTCCTGGGACCAGGCATGTGACTGTGAGCAGACGGAAGGCCCAGGTCCCAGTAGTGGGCCAGAGGGCTGGTGACAAGCAGGAGGATGTCCCCCAGTCAGCTAGAGCTGGGAGGAGTGAACTGCCAGGCAGAAGGGAACCAAGTTGGTCTTCTTTTTCCTCTCCCATCCTTCAAGTCACTGACCCCTTTTGGCTTCATAGAACATCCCAGGCATAGAGTCTCAAAGTGGAGTCCCAGCAAGCCAGGGTGTACCAACTCTTCCTTGTAAACACTGATGTTCTGACATAAAACGATGGAATGACCTCCTTTGCAGTGAAGTTGGAAGGCAGAAACCCTATTTGATACAACAAACCCTTATTCATTGGCTCATTCATTCATTCATTCATTCATCCATTCATTCATTGCATTCTTAGTACCCACACATGCCTGGCCCTGGATTAGCCTCTGGATACAGCACACAGTCGTATCTATACCTTCAGGAAGCTTATAGAAAGAGTCACTGCATGCTGGCTTTGCCTCTGTCTCAGAGCTGAGCAGCAGGGAGCCCCAGCTTGTTGTAGACTTCTGCTTTCAGGAGCTCACATGCCACAACAGACAGGCAGGCCCTGGTGATAAGTGATCTGCCTGCTACCATAGGTCCCCAAAGACAGTGCCAGTGACTTGTGGACGTCTCTATATCCTGAAAAGGGGGTTATCCCCTTATTCTCCCTTAAAACCTTCTCTTTTTCTAGTACTCTTTGTACCAAGATGGCAGTCTTGGGGTCTAACCTGACCCTCTTTAGCAGCAAGAATTTTCAGTTTTTATTATTTGTTGGTTGGTTGGCTTATTTGATGTGGGTGTGCACACGTCCCAGTGAATGAGTAAAGTCAGAGGCTCACTTGCAGAAGTCTGTTCTGTCCTTCTACCACATAGGTCCGTCTTAGGGACTGAGCAAAGGTTGTCAGACTTGGCATTAAGTACCTTTACCTGCTGAGTCATCTTGCTGGCCTTCTTGCTACAGTTTATTTTTAATTTTTTATGTCTGCATATGTGTTTGTCCACCATGTGTGTGCCTGGTGCCCATGGAGGTTAGAAAGGGGGCACTGGATCCCCAGGAGCTGGATCTATGGGCAGTTGCTAGTCCACACATGGGTGCTAGGTACCGGACCCTGGTTCTCTTTTGAGCAGCAAGTGCTCTTACCCTCTAACCTATCTCTCCAGGCCCCATAGCTGCAGTTTAAAAATAATACCATACTCATTTTAGTTGCAATGGCTATTCTCTCTAGAAACTTTCTTTCCTGTGGATACTATGAGGGAAGATAGCTGGAGGCTGGATGGGGTCCTGGGGCTGTGACCCCATGGATTCCACCAGCGGGACCATACTTTTACTTACCTAGCCTTCATTTCTCCATGCAGGACAATGACATCTACTATATGCAACCTGGTGTTGTGAAACCTCTTAACAGGTACAAAGTCACAGTGGTAACAATTGTATCTGTCTTTTATTATGTGCTCTGGGCAAAGGGTTTTGCACCTGTTATCTCACCATTGAACTTGGAAAGACTGACAGCTTGCCCAAGGCTACATGGATAGAAAAATAACAAGGTCCAGATTTGAACCCAAGCTAAGTCCTCAGCACTGACTGCCCCCAAAGGATCTCACAGATTTACGAGGGGATGTGCCCACAATCGTACATGGTAATGGCCCTTCTCCAAATACAGTCCCGTGTGAAAAGTACTTCAGGCCATGAACTCCAAAGTTTGTACCATTCTTGTCTCACCTCCTTCTGATGAGGGCCTCTTCCTTCCCTTCTACTTCAAGAAGTAGGGCGCACAGGAAGGCAACACTGTTGTTGCAAGATTCATTTATTTTAATAAAAGTTAAATGTCTTCAGCACCATTTCCATCCACAAACCATCAATATTTCAGGACTATTGCTCAGCCCAGGGTGGCAGAGATGGCCCCCTCCATGCCTGAATGGCAGCTTCTAGTTAAAAGTTCACCACAGAAAATTTGATGCCTAATAAATTGGAGCCTTCCCTGCTTTAAATCATTTTTAAACCACGATTGCCGCACAAAATATAATTATTACAAACTGGTCATTTGTAACAGAGAAATCTCATTAAAACGATTCCATGCTGGAAAGGCAAGTGGGAGGGGGGGAGCGAGGAGGAGGCGGCGGCAGTCTGGGGAGGAGGGGGGACTGGAGGAGTGGGAGGCTGTGGAAGGGTGGGAGAGGGCTGGGGGTGCTCTTAATTACAGATTGATTATTTCTGGTGATTGAGCATGGAATATAATCAACTCAACATCTCCAGGCTCGAGCAGAAGTGGGGATAGGCAGAGGGGCGAAGACTGGCAGCTCTGGATTGTTTTCTGTTCACAGTCCAGCGACTAGCTGAGGAGTAGTCTGGATTGGGCACAGGTCTTCCTCCCTCCACTGCCCCTCTCAGATTTCTGGCCAACCAGTCCCTGGCCGGGGGAGGTGACTGCTTTTGATCAGGGGCTGAGGAGCTGCCCCTGGTCCTGCTTATTCCCCAGCAGAGGACACTGCATTGTTGCTAAAAGTGCTGGGTTCCTTAACAGGGAAGTAGAAGGCAGAGGGGTTCCAGTCTTGCCTTTCATCCTCTTCAGCTGGGACCTTGGGATTGTTTTGCCCAAAGTACACAAGCTTAGGTTTCCTGATGATTGAAATAAGCTGAGTTGTGAGTGTGTGTGTGCGCGTGTGTGTGTGTGTGCGCACGCACACACACACACACACACAGTTTGTAGACAGTGGGACCCTCACCAAATATAAAGTATTCATATATCATGCCCTCTCATACAGAACTAGCTCTGAGAAAACTGCAGGATTAAAAGTCCCTGGCCGAGTAAGACATGCAGGAAGCAGCTGCACATGTGACTCCTCTTCCAGGGTGGGTGGTTAACACAAGGCATTTTTCTCTCCTTGGGGAGTGTCAGGTCCTGTGGTGGGGTAAGAGAGGGAGGCTGCTGAGCCTCCAGAGAGCAACCTGTGCTGGGAGCCTGGCCACTGCTGAAGAGCAAAGGGTTCTGGGTGTGCACACGAAGGAAGCTAACATCCTGGGTTTGTGGATTTGTCCTTTTTCAGCACCAGGGATGGAGCCCAGGGCCTCACACAAGCTGGACAAGTGTCTCACTACTGAGCAATCCTCACATGACATATCAGAGTTGCACTCTCTTCTGTTGCCCATTGCAGAATGTCAAGCAAGTACCAGGTATGTGGTCCAGGACCATCCTTCATCTTTCATGGGAATCTATGGAGGAAATCTGCCTGCAAAGGTACGAAGTTTGCCTAGGCATGATGGTGCACGCCTTTAATCCATACACACAGGAGACAGAGCCAGGCAGATCTTTGAGTTCGAGGCCAGTCTGGTCTACATAGCGAGTTCCAGGTCAGCCAGGCCAACAAAGTGAGACCTTGTCTCATACAAAACCAAATTCCAGGCCTGTGTATGTAAGTACCTAGAACTCCGCTGACACACCTCCTCCTGGGTCACTTGCCCTCTGGCTTGCTTGCTTCTGCATCCCACACACCCCACACCAGAGTCCCACTCGCTTTGATTCTTCTTTTTCTCCTTTTGCTCAGCTCAATGCACTTCTCTGAGGTTCAGGCTCCCTGCCAGCTCTGAGGAATACCTCCTGGGAAGAGCTCCTGGCCTTCAGGGCAGTGCTGAAAACCAGTTAATACGGGTGGCCTAGGTCTTGCTTTTAAAAGTTCTTGGGAACTGGGGAAGGCTATCCCCAAGGGCATCTACCTCATCAGCTTCAGGTCCCAGGCCCAGACCGTCAGTCAACCCACAGGATAAGTACAGGCAACATAGAGGTTTCCTGAAGGCAAGGACACAGTTCTCTTGATTTTCCCCTGTTTCTGCCCTATACACAACAAAACCAACTTTCAGGGGGCAAAGGTCTCTCTGCAGACACCCCCAAACCAGCCATTGCACCATACACTGGGCTTGGGACCATCATTTCTAACTGTGGCTTGAGTAGGTCATACACTCTCTCTGAGGCTTGGCTTCCTCTTCCATCACTTGAATATGACAAGAGCTGTTCAGTTTATTTCTAGAAGATACTTTTGCATGATGGGATCATCAGAATTACAGCATCATGACCCTTAGTTGTGATGGCCCTGAGCCATGCTTGAGGGGAGAGGATGCCTTCTTTGTTAGTGCTCTTCTAACTTCTCCAGTCTTCCCTTTACAGACAAAAGGATGTACTTAGGCTGTGTCTATAGTCAGCCTTCATCCCGCATTTGAAGCATCTCTATGATTGGCTAGCCAGCTAGGCCCCCTGCAGGTTGGGCTAGTTCAGGGTGGGTGCCATGGGTGGGTGGACACCTGGAGCCCACAGAGGAGACACCTGCATACATGCTCACAGGATTGTGGGAGAGAGCCAGCCCCCTCTCTCCTCTCAAATAGCCGTGCAGCAGTGGGGGGCAGTGGGGACAGGCCAGTCATATGGCTGGAGGTGGGAGCGCCTGAGGGTTGCCAGGGAAACCATGGCTGCGGGAGCCCCCAGCCATTCGCCTCTTTGCCATGGAGACAGTGAGCTGTAGGCAGCAAGGGTAACAGAACAGGTGGCCCCCACCATGGGCTCCAGGAAACCACAGAGCAGCCTCGGCCTTTTACTAGGGGAGGGAACAGTCTTGGGATCAATTTTCCGATTACAAAACCATGTTCAAATGTCAATTTCTTCCCTCCTGCTTGGGAGTTTTTCCCTCCATTTCACCAATCCATTCCCCTCCTCTCTTGTTTCCAGGCCTTCATTTCATGTCAGCACAACAGTGGTCTTTGAAGAATGAAATTTGGCAGCAGTCGAGGACCTGCTATGACCCCACAGTGTCTGGCATTTTCAGAAAAGATGTCTTCTAGATTGAAGGAGGGAGGCTTAGGGTGAGAGGGCTAGAAACAGGAGCCGGGGTGTCTAGATGCAAAATGGGCATGCTGCCCAGTGGGGCATCTGGGCAATCCTGGTTCAACCCCTGGCTCATTACATCTGACCATCAACATAAACCAACCAGCAGTTTCCTGAAAACTCCTCAAACTTCTCCCATGACCCGCTCCTTGACTTCCAACCCCTCCTCAGGTACAGGGAAGGGAATGGTTTGAAAAAATGACTGACATGGGCTTGCAGGTGCAGGGCCATTCCCCCACAGTTTCACGGAGCTCTGAACAAATACTGCTGTTAGCCTTCTCCATAGCTCAAGCTCTGGATACCAAGGTTTGTGAAATGGGGAGACCCTCAGGCTGCTCAGAATGCCTGCCAGGGCTGCAGCTTATGGAACAGCCCCTTCCCTCCCTCTCCTTCGTGCCCTTGACCCTGACTTCACACTTACTTTCCAGGCTCTATGACAAAGCTAATGCATAAAGCGTAAACGTTGGATGTTGTTTCTTTTTGTTGACTTGAAAGTGGAAGAAAGACTGAGGTGAGGAGGAAGGCGTCTAAAGGGAGATGGACATAGGTGTGGTGGTATGCACCTTCAGTTTCAATACTTAAGAGGCAGAGGCTGGTGGATCTCTGTGAGCTCAAGGTCAGTCTGCTCTACATAGTGAGTTCCAGGTCAGCCAGGCTACATAGAGATACCTTGTCCCAATATGCATATATGCATGCATATATATATATACATATATACACACACATATATATAGATAGAGAGAGAGAGAGAGAGGAGTTGAGAATGAGAGAGAGAAGAGAGATAAAATGCTGTGCATGTTTTTCTCATGGTAACTCTAGAGTTAACTCTATATATGTCATGTGTGTGTGTGTGTGTGTGTGTGTGTGTGTGTGTGTGTGAAAGCAGAAAGGGGAAAAGAAACCATCAAGGTTGAAGGGAGAAAGTGATGGGGAGGGGCAACTATGAATAAATGTGTATATATATATACATATATATGTGTGTGTGTGCACGTCATAACACAACACAATATTTTATACTCTGGCTAGAAAAAGAATGGCAAAACAAAAGAGTCCTTGGCTATTCCACCAGATAAGCAGAGGACTAAGAGAACCGCAGAACCTCAGGTCCTTAAGATCCAGTCTCGGCTACTACCGTGACTACTCACGTCCCCTCTGTCACTGAGTGGCCCCACACCTGACTCCTCATCCCACTAATACAGCCTCTTGCTTCTACTCTGGGTTCCAGGTTGCCATCTAGCACAATCTTCCCACTCACTGGGACATCTGTCCATCTGCCTGGTTGTCTGGCTTGTCTCCTGCCTGTTGGATGTTCAAGCCCTGGGCTTGACAATCATATCTGATCATTAATAATGCAATAATGGAATAGTGACTTGAGAGACACTTGGCTAATCAGCTAGCACAGGCTCATTAGTGGCACAGAACAATCACAGCGATGTAATAACAGATCCCAGGAAATTTCAATTAAACCTGGAACTTTGTTAGGGTTTCATTTCATTTTCAGCACGGTGCAGGACAGCGTAATTGCAATCAGCTAAAGCCACTGCAAATATCTTCCAAAAGAGCCCCTTCGCCTGGGTGTGCACAGGAATCAGGCCTCGCTCTTCCTTTGCCTGCCCATCTGAATCCCGAGCTGGTTAATGAACTCCTTCTTTGCCCCGAGGAATATTCCACCCGACTCCCTGGCTTCCCTAGACACAGGAGCACCCTGGCTTCTGGCTGCATGGTAGTTGATGCTATGAATCTGTGCTTTCTAGAAGTTTGGGAGTGCTAGCTAACTGTGCTAACTTCTTTATAGGAATTATTACATTTGAACCTCACTGCAGCATATTGAGATTCTGATTCATGACATCAGTTTATGTGATTCATCCATTATCAAAGAAGGTACAAAACTGCTTTAGGTTATACATAACTAGTATTACTGGTGTAGGCAGAACACAGAACCAGACCTATTTAAATTCAAAGCTTTTCCATCTGGCGTCTTTCCTTCCATTCTCATTATCTCATTCTTTTTTTCATTCTCTCATTCATTCATTCTCTCATCCTTCCCCTTCCCCTCCTCCTCCCACTCCTTCTCCCTGGATAGAGTACTGAGTGGGCCTCATAGATGCTGCAGAAAGTTGGGGAACCAGATGTTAGGTCCTTGGCCTTCAGTCTATAGTAGACAACTAAGGAATGTTTTAAAGGAGCCCTGGGGGTGGGGGTTAGATCAGTTGGCAAAGTACTTGCTACACAACCACGAGGACCCAAGTTCAAGCCCCAGAATGCACATTTAAGAACCAGCTGTGATGGCGTGCTCTTACAATTTCAGTGCAGAGAGGCTGGAGTGGGTGGGTCCCTGAGGCTCGCTGTCAGTCAGCCTAGCTTCCTGGGCAAGCTCCAGACCAATGAGAGACACTATCTCAAAATCAAGACGGCTGGCCCGTGAGGAACAACACCTGATGTTGACCTCTGATCTCCACATGTGCACACATATGCAGGTGCACACATGCAAACACACATAGAGCAGCTAGCCCAACTATGATCCAATACCATACTCAGAATCCCTGAGAATTTCCAAAGCTCTTTTGGTAATTTTAAAGTCCACTGTCCCATTAGTCTGGGTATCCACTTGGAATAAGAAGTGGCTCACAGGTTCAAAGCATAGACTTCTGAGCTGATCCTGGCTTGAGATTTATGTCACTCAGGGTAACGAATGAACCTATCTCAACATCAGTTTCCTATCTCCAAGCCAGGGAAAGATTGTGTGGGGTCAAAGTGTTTAGCAGAGTATAGAAGAAAGTTCCAGGGCTGGAGCGATGGCTCAGAGGTTGAGAGCATTGTCTGCTCTTCCAAAGGTCCTGAGTTCAATTCCCA
>LOJH01020989.1:5998-20495 GCA_001685095.1 Ellobius talpinus | reverse complement strand
GAAGGTTCTATGGTGATATGCAAGATATTCATCAGTGTGGCTATAGGATGGGTAATTTCTGTAATTTAAGTACTAGCTTTCTTGATATTCTATAAACCTTGTAGACTTAATTCATCATCATTATTTTTAATTAATAATTCGTCTTCTGATGAATTTGAGTTGTTATTGATTCTGCTCAATCAGTTCTGTGGTTATGTTTTTAATGGCATTTTCCCATTCTAGTTACTATATTCTTCATTGCCAAATTCTTACGTTTTAAATGTTTTTATTTCAATCTGTATTAAATTTTCCGTTTCTCGTGACCATACTGTTTTCCAATTTTATTTAACTGTTTCTCTGTGTTATCTTGAAGTTTTCTGAGTTCCCTAATTCATTACTTGGAATTCTTTGTCAAGCAGTTTTCAGATCTCCCTTTGTGGAGGGGGGCAGCCATTGTTTCGTGGGGTAATTTTGCGAAGATAGGAGATATTTTCTAGAAAGAATCTTGTCAAGTAGTTCAGGTTAGCTTCAAACTTGTGCCGATCTTCCTGACTTAGCCTCCCAAGAGCTGGGATCCCACGTGTGTATCACAGTTTGTTTTTAGTGGTGAGCATCTCATGGGTTTTTCATGTTTTATGTTGCCCTACACTGATATTTGCACATATATGGAAGTAAACACTTTGTCTGGATTGGTTTTCATTACTTTTGGGGGAGAGTGAGCCTAGGCTCTAATGGCTGAGCCCATCTCTCCAGCCTTTGATTACTTTTTTGTTTCCCATTGATTTTTGTTTGTTTTTTTGGGGGGAGGTTCTGGGGGTGCTAAGCAAGCATCCTACCGCTAAGCTATATATCCAGGGCATGGCTGGTTTTGATGGGAAAGGGGTTTCTCTTGTGAATGAAGACAAAGACTGGCTAATATATGTTTAGCGCAGTCTGGTACCAGAAAGAGTACAGCAACACTCTCTGTGGTTAACTGAGTTTGCTGGTGTTGAAGATCACTCCCATGTGTAAGGCGTCTTTGGGGGATGAAAACTGTTAAAGACCCAGTGACCTTTTTCTCTTCTCTTCGCAGACCAGCTATGGCTGAAGTAGTAATATTTCTTTTATTTTTAAACTTTAAAAAATATTTGATTGTTTGATAATTTTTCCCATGCATATTTTGTGTTTTGATCAAAACTACCCCCATTCCTTCTCCTCTAATCCCCCTCCCACCACTTTTCCCTCCCACCTTTCTGGAAAAGCCCCACTAAGCCCACTTACACTACACTGAGCCTGCGTAGGGTGCAGGGTCATCTACTAGGGACCAAAGCTTTATAACAGTCTACTGGAACCCAAGCAGCCTCACAGGGGCTTCATCCCTGAGGAAATCTGCTTCTTCCTCCCTTAACAGCCATGAATTGCCAATGTATCTTTGGTGGGTGGCTGCCCCTTACCTTTAGGCTTTACAAACTCCCAAATAAAGTTTTCAGGAGGTTAAATTTTAGTCCTTCAGATGCTGCAGGACCCAGCTTCTGTAGAAGCCTTTAAACAAACCACACAGGTCTCATAAGATGGACAAGGGAAATGCAAGCAGCCTGGGAGCTTTTCGGCCTTAGTTTACTTAGTCCTCGCCCAGACTCTGCCCAGCAGACGGGAAGAGGAATGAGCTAGAGAGGCGGACTTAGGCAATACTCAATCATAAGAGTCAATCCACTCAGACTTGCTTTCCATCTTTTACAAGAGATGCTTTCAAATATTCCACCCCACAGGTCTGCCCTTGATGGCCTCCCCAGAGATGCTTTCAAATATTCCACCCTGCAGGTCTGCCCTTGATGGCCTCCATATATAAGGAGACTAACACTCAGGGCCTGCTGCACGTGCTATGGATCGCAGCAGGGGACATTCACAAACGGTCCAGCAACTTCTCTGGGCTGTTCTGCTGCTCTGGAGGAGGTGAAGAAACCCCAGCTGCAGATTATGCTGGGCATGGAGGTCAGAGAGCGTGGGATCTGAGCTCATCCCAAGTTGCAATGTGGCGAGGAGAGGGACGATGACATCATCTCCTAAGCAAGAAGGGCTAAGATGTCATCTCCGAAGCAAACCCTCAAAGCACATGGCTGAGGAGGAAGATAAAGTTCTCTGGTTCTCCTCCCACATCTGAGAGGAGAGGGATAGGTGCAACAAGCAGACACCTTGGGCTAGGCATGTGCTACTGTGAAAGAGTTAGTTTGGTCTGCAGATGTTGAAGGACAGCAGCATGAAGGTTGGGACAGAGAAGAGGATACTAAGGTGTGGAAGAGTGTATGGATGAGCCTGCTGTATGGGCAAGCACCTCACTGGGATTTGGGAATAAACTACAAGCCAAAATGGATGCAAAGAAGTCTCAGCAGAGCCCATGGTTCCTTGAGCTTATGCCCTATCCCAGCTCGGCTTATTTGGAATCTGAGGTCTCAAAGGGCTGAGAATACAGAGTTGAAACTCCCCAGTGAATCTGACCTCATTACCTGGGTCTACCTTCTACCACGCTATCCTTACTCAGATCCTCCCATGCTCTTGAAATGGCTGCACCCACTCCTTCTGACCCCTTGGAGAGTCTATAACTCCAGCCTCATTCTACATTCCACCCCCACCGCATGTGTGTGTGTGTGTGTGTGTTATGTACATGTGTGTGCGGGTGTGTATCCATGTATACATGGGTGTGTGTGCATATGTGTGTGGAAGCCAGAGGCTGACAGCCTGTGTCTTCCTTCATCTCCCCATTTGAGTTTTTGAGATGGAGGTCTCTCTCAAAACCTGAAGCTCATCCGTGTGGCTCAGCTGCCTGACCAATGAGCTCCAGGGATCACCTTTCCCACTCCTCCAAGTGCTGGGGTTATAGACATGGGTCACATGGTACGGGTTCAGCTACAGCATTGGCCTCACTCTGGGTCTGTGAGTTTGTCTTTTTCACTGTGCCCCTTAATAAATCAGTTAATATATTTTTGTGGATTAAAAAACAAACAGAAACCTTAAATTCAATCAGAAAGCAGTTGGATACCCCATACATACATACCACAACTGCAACCAAGGGCATATCTTGCCACTATAGTCATTATTACAGTTCACAGGGTTCACAACTGGCAAGACTGTTGACAATCATCATTGCCTCCCACCCCAAGAAGCTGCAAGAAGCCTGTGCAGCACCTTCTGGTACTATGAAAGCTATCTAGTATGGAGGAGGCTTCCTGATTAGTATTGACTTGATTTCTCCATGTCCTGTGTCCGGCCTATGTGGGTCTTCAGCATTGGAGTCTCACCATCAAGTTCAGGTGGGCAGCCAAGAGCAATGGCAATAGCCTGTATTGTTTTAAAGGTCTGTGGAAAAAATCAGTTATGTTTATATATAACAGTAACAAATTATCTGAAAAAGAAATTTAGAAAACAATCAATCTCACTTGCAATCACAAAACCTACTCAGGAGAATATTTAACCAAGGAGGTGATGGATGCCTGTATTGAGCCCTGTCGATCATTGATGAAAGAAACACAGCAAGACACCAATAAATAGAAAGATAGCATGTGGTAACTTTTCATAATTGGAAGAATTAATGTTGCTAAAATATCTAAATTACCCACAGCGATCTGCAGATCAATGCAATCTTATCACAGTTCTGATGTTATTTTTCATGAAACTAGGGGGAAAAATGAGATCCATATTGAACAATAAAAGGCCCCAAATAGTCACAGCAATCTTGATCAAAAAGAAAAGAACTGGAGGAACTACAATACCTGAATTAAAAATCTATTATACAGTGTTGATCTGAACATTATGATGCTGACATTAAAACAGACACCAATCAACGCAGCAACACAGAGGGTCCAAGAGCAAATCCACATATCTCTATGCCAAAAGCACACACTGGGGAAAGACAGAGTCCTGAAGAAGTTGTGTTGGGCAAGCTAGATAGACATCCATATTCAGTACCTGAAACTGAGCCATTATCTCACACCATATACAAAGATCAACCCCAAACGTTAAAGTGTCCTATATTTAGTCCCAGACTATACAATGTTATACTATACAATTTAGTCCCAGACTATACAATGACTAGAAGAAAACAAGGGGAAGAGTTTCTGTGACATTAAGACATTGGCCTTGGCCTTACATAGTTTAAAACACTGTTTTTGAGATAAGGTCTCATCATGTAGCATTTGCTGGAACTCACTATGAGTACCAGGCTAGCCTTGAAGATAGAGATCCATCTGCCTCTACCTTTCAAGTGCTAGAATTAAAGAAGTATGCCCCCACACTCAGCAACCTTAAAAATTGTATTATATTATATTATTATATTAATTTCCAAAACCAAAGATAAAAAAGTATACAAGTATGGTTACATAATGCAAAAGCACTTCTCAGCTCCAAAGGAAACGAACACAGAGGCAAAATAACACCTAAAAACTGGAGGAACCCATTTCAAACCATATGTTATAAAGTTAATATCTAAAGTACATAAGGAGCTCAAAGAATTCAACAAGGAAACAAACTCAAATTATAGAATGAGCAAAAACCCCCAAGAGAGCCGTTTCCCTTTAATTTTTTATTTATTCTTTAGTAATTTCACATATGAATACCATGTGTAAGGTCATACCCACCCCCTTCCTGCTTTCCTTCTCTGTCTCCCCCAGAGCCCCCCTTCCACATCCCCCCATATTCATGTCTTCCACATTTTTTATGACCCACTGAGTCCAATTAATGATGCCTGTCCTGTATGCCCATGGATACAGGCCAGCACCTGTTAGAGCATGGGCCACCTTTGAGGAAAACTGACTCCTCCCACAGTGGTCATCAAATGCCAATAGCTCCTCAGTTAGGGGTGGGACCCCTAAGTCCCTGGCTGTGCTGGAGTGTGTTGACTGGCTTGATCTTGCACTGGCCTTGTTTTTCAACCACAGCTTCTTCATTATTGAACCTCTATCCATTAAAAAGGTAGACTCCCCAGCAAGATACAATGGCAACTCAGTTCGCTTCTATGACTGGTTATGTTTTAATTCATACAGCTCTCTGAGGCTAACCTCATCGATGTGATGTTTTCAGTGAGAAATACTTCTATAGCTGGAGGGGAGAGACTGTAAAGACCTGCGTGGACATCAGAAAAGAAAGAGGACAGTTGACAGTAAAAGGCTGGAAGCCCTTCTTTGCCCGGGCTTCATCTGAGGAACAGAGCATGCTCCAGTTCTGTGTAACTGTCGTATGAAAGGTCTTAAACCTTCTGATGGGAGCTTTGGGGGTTCTTCCCTCAGTAGCCCACTCCTAATTCTTGGGAGTGCTTTTCTTTTCTTAATAAGCCATTTCTAAGTCTTTCCTCCTTTTATTAAAACTAGATTTTCCCCCCTCATATAATATATCCTGATTATGGTTTCCCTTCCCTATACTTCTCCCAGTTCCTCCCCACCTCCCCTCCCATCTGGATCTGCTCCCTGTCTCTGATTAGAAAACAAGCAAGGCTTTAGAGATAATAATATAATTGATACAATATAATATGACAAAACAAAAACTAATGCATTGGAATTAAACAAAGCAAACAGAAGGAAAAGAACCCAAGAGAAGGCATAAGAAACAAAGAATCTCTCATTTGCACACTCAAGAATTCCCTAAAAACACTAAACTGGAAGCCATGATACCAAGGACCTGGTGCAGCCCCATGCAGGCCCTGTGAGCGCAGCTCTAGTCTCTAGGTGTTCATGTGAGCTTTTATTGTGCTGACTTAGAAGCCTTGCTTTCTTGGTGACCTCTATCACCTCTGGCCCTTACATTCTTTCTGCCTCTTCTTCTGCAGGATTCCCTGTGCCCTGAGGGAAGAGATTTGATGGAAACATCCTGTTTAGAGCCAAGTGTCCCAAGGTCCAAAAGAGACATTTTAAAAGGGACATCAAGATGACCAACATGAGGGACAAGCATGTTGAAGTCACTGTAGATAGCACTTCTTGCCCTAGGGTGACTATGGCAGGGGTGATAACAAGTATTGATGGGCACAATGGAGAAAAGAGAAGCCCTCACTTGGCAGGATGTAGTCAAAATTAGTGCAATGACTTGGAAAACAGTATGATGGGTCCTCAAAAACTAAAAGCAGAGCTACTGTATGACTCAGCTATCCCAGTACAGCAGACATGAAACACGCTTTAAAAGAGCACAGGGCAGCATTCTTCACAATACCGATGCAGGCACAACCTGCGGTACCTAGACACAGTGCAATGTTATTCAAACTCTGAAAGGAATGGAATTCAGTCACTCACAACAAGAAGGGTGAGCCCACAGAAAGCCAGAACCATGGGATCACGCTACATGTGGCATTTAAGAACATTAGCTTTGGAGCCAGGGCAACGGCTCAGTGAGGACCTGAATTTGGATCTCCAGCACACATGGAAAAGCCTGGTGTTGTGCTGTAGTTGTTACCCTAGTGCTTGGGGTTGGGGATGGGTGGATCCTGGGGCTGCACTGGCCAGCTAGTGTATCAGAAATGGCAACCTTCAGGTTAAGTGTCAAAAATCTTGTGTCAAAAATAAGGTGACAGGGATAAAGTAAGCTACTGGGAATCATCTGACTTCCACATGGAAGCGTACTCATGCATATGCAAACATACAACACACACACGCAACACACTCACATATAACAACATACACATGCATACACACAACACACACATACATACAACACACATACATACAGCAAACACAACATACACACATACACACAACACACATACATACAATATACACATGCATACAACACACATACAAACAACAAACAACATATACATACAACACACACATATACACAACACACATACATACAACATACACATGTATACAGCACAATATGCATACAACAAACATAACATACAAAACACACAAATACACACAACACACATACATACAACATACACATGCATACAACACATACTAAGCAGATAGAAAATAAATAAGTAAAAAAATAAATAAACATTAAACTCTTAGAAGTAGCAAATAGAATGATGTTGCTAGAGATGACAGGGAATGGAGGCAAGGGATGGAATGATGTGGGTCAAGGGTACCCAGCTTTGGTAGGACGTAGGACAGGCTTTTAGAGAGCCACAGCACATGAGAGTAGTTCATACTATATATTTCTAAATTATTAAATGAATAGCTTTTAAATGTTCTCACTCTTAAAAAAGAAGCGTGTGAGGTGATGTCTATGTTGGTTTTGTCACTTAAATACTAAGACCATGCATTATATTCCATAAATGCATCTGATATTTGTTAATTAAAAAAATAATGGCATGAAGCTGGGTATGAGGAAACACACCCCTGTTAACTAAACTAGTAGGAGTGCTGGGGTGGGCACAGACAGAATGACTTTGTTCATACGTATTGCTTGTTTTCCTGCTCTGTGGTGTTTAGTTTCTCTGCAAGGAGCACAGCTCTTGGCTGTCTTGTTGCAGAGAGCGATCACAGACACCAGCTTCAGACCCCAACTCAGCCTGTCCCTCTGCTTGAGGCAGGGTGATGAGCTACTGGGCTCCTTCGCCATTTGCTTGGGTAAGACTCTGTCTCTTAATGGACACCACTCTCATTTAAGTGAGGCCAACAGAGGCCATCTCCACTCCACCCCTCTGATGCCGCATCTGAGTTCTGATCACTCCATGGTCCAGCAATGCCCAAGTAGATCAAGAAAAACCTCCTGCCCTGCCACACCCTGCCAGGTCCAGGGTGTCCTCAGTCCTGCTTCTGCTCACCCAACAGGTTTGGATCACGGCTCTCACTGTAGAGCCAGCAGCCCATTGGCCATCAGAAGACAAGTACTTGGCAGTCTCAAGCCAGCTCTGGGCAGTAAACACTTCCTACTGGCAGGAGGGGAAAGAGGCTCTGGTCTCAAGGGTCCTTGGTCTCTGCTTCTCTTTGCTGCTCCAAGTGGCCATTGAGGAATCTGGCCACCAAGAATGGGAACTCCCAAGCTGGCAGGACACATCGTCCAGGAGACCCTGGGCTCTTGGGTATGGTACACAGGACTTGCTTCACTGTTGGGTAATGTGCTGTGGTTATTACCAGTATTTTGCAAGAAACGATGTTTATATGATATTTTACCACTGGCAATTTGCTTGTGGTTTTCAGTTGGTGCCAAACCAGTCTCCAAAGACTGGAGTTCTGGAAACACACAGGGGGCATGTAGAGCTGAGCCGGTTACCTTCAGAGCTCAGACTTGAGGCAGAAGTTGCAGCTCACACTGCCTCCTAGGGCACCGCCATGTGTAGCAAAGCTGGGATGCCTCCATCATAACCAGTCAGGTTCTCCACTCTGTCCTCCAGCCCAGGGTCAGACTGTTTGGCTATTGTCACATCTTCCACTCAGCATCCCAATTCCAGGGAATTTAGCTAGTTTGCAGAGGGAAGCCCAAAGCAGGGGACCTTCTCTACCAGGCCAGATCACTACTCACTCCCTACCTCTCCTCTAGGTCCCCTTGTCACCAGCATCTCTAGGCTGCACTTAGGAATTCATCCAGGCACCAGCAGTCTGCCCTAGTTCTTCCCCTAAAATCCCCACTGATTTAATCCCTCTTCTTGAAATGATATTCATTGTCATTTAAATCCTAAAATATGCCTCATCCCCAGGACCAAGCCCTTTTTCCTGCACATGGGCATGGCAAAGACGGTTCCTGGATTATTCTGTGTCCTCTTCGTCCATCCTCTTCCTTACACTCAGGATCATACCCCAGTAAGTGTCCAGAGTGGATTCCCTGGCAAGAAACCCAGAACATGTTACAAAACTTAGTGGGTTGCTCAGCCTTTTCTCTCATGAATATACCTCCCCTGACCCCAGCACCCTAGCCAGTCCCTCAGGCTTCTAGAGATGTCCTCCAGAGCCTTTATGCCTAGAAAGCTTGCCAGTCCATCCACACCCAGGCTTTACTGTATTTGCTGAAATGGGGAACACAGTTCTGGGTCCCCAGGAAATGCTCTGAGTCCCTATGGCCAGTAAGTGATCACTTCCATTTCATGATGGTCTCTGCGATGGTTCGAATCAGAAACATCCCTCATAGGCTCAGGCATTCAAACACATGGTTCCTGGTTGGTGGTGCTGTTTGGGGAGATTTAGGTGATGCAGCCTTGTGGGAGAGGTACATCCGTAGGGTTGGGTTTTGGGAGTTCATAGCCTAGCCCTACTACCAGTTCATTCTGTCTCATGCTTGTTAAAGATGTGATCTCTCAGCTTTCTGCTCTGGCTGTCTGCTGTCATGCTGTCTCTACTGCTACAGATGCTTACTGTAATTGTAAGACAAAATCAACTCTTTTGCATGTCTCTTTTGCGTTCTGGGTTTTATAACGGCAACAGAAAGGCTACATGCATCATCAGGTATATGCTACAGTGATATTTTGTTCAGGGTCTCTGCCTCCAGGTGTGTGTTCTGCAGCTCCCTGGTAGATGGAACCCTCAGTTTGGAGACCCAACCCTCGAGATCAGTGTAGTCACTGAGAGTCAACTGGCTGTCAACAATAATGCTAAGAACACATGTGGATGGAAGGTACCCTTTGCCATGAGGAAATCTATAGGGAAAAATGGAATTTGCCCCTCATCCCACACCATATATAAAACCAACTCAAATGGATTGGAGGCTCAAATTTACACTTGAAACTGCAAAGCCACTAGAAGTAGGCAAATAGAGTGTGGGGGTGTGAATGAGGATGGCTCCCATAAGCTTCTATGTTTGAATGCTGACTCACCAGAGACCAGAACTGTTTAGGAAGGATTAGGGGGTGTGGCCTTAGGAAAATAGGTGTGGCCTTTCTGGAGGAAGTGTGTCACTAGGAGTGGGCTTTGAGGTTTTAAAAGACCATGCCAGGCTCAGTGTCTCTTCTCTCTACCAGCTGCCTGTAGATTAGGAGGTAAAGATCTCAAGCTACTCCTCCAGTTTCATGGCTATCTACTTCTCTTCATGATAATTATGGATGAACTCTCTAAAATGGCAAGCACACTGCCAACTCTTCCATAAGAGTTGGTCATGGTGTCTTTTTACAGCAGTAGGACACTGAGTAAGACAGTGAAGAACTCCATGTCTTCAGTCTAGGCAATGACAGTTTCTAGATTTGACCCCTAAAGATACAAGTGACAGAAGCAAAAATAGACATATGGCGTGGCAGAAGGCCTTTGGCAGAGATGGCCTGATGGTGGGGGGAGAGGTAAGGTGATGTTTACAAACCCTGCACAACAGGTTGTTATGAAAAGCTAGACAAGGAATTCATAGCCAGGCGGTGGTGGCACACCTTTAATCCCAGTACTCTGGAGGCAGAGGCAGATGGATTTCTGAGTTTGAGGCTACCCTGGCCTCCAAAGCAAGTTCCAGGACATCCAGAGCTACACAGAAAAACTCTGTCTCAAAAAAAATACTAGAAAAAAAAGGATTCATATAACTCAGTGGCAAGAAAAAGCTCAATTAACAATGGGCAAAGCACATGAATATATATTTCTCTGAAGAATACATAGAAATATCTGGCATTGATAAGGGATTATCCCAATTCAATGCCAATGTTAGATCTGTAAGAAATACTAAATATGAAACTTTCTGTCAAACACTGTAAAACTTTTATTTATGACAAGGAATTCAAGTTTTCTCCTCCACCTTGTAGGAATTTTATGTTGATCTCTTCATTTCTTCCACCTTGACAAACTGCTGCATCCTGGCATGGCTTGGGCCCTGGAACCAACAGTGAAAAGGGAGGAAGAAATGATGGACACCAGGATTGGGCGGACTGAAGCCTCCTCTACAGCCCAGAAGCAGTATCTTTATACAGTTGCACAGGGAGACAGGGTCATCGTCTTGAACAAGCAGGTGCGGACATTATATAGCTGAACAAGAAGCTGGGCTTAGCTAATCCCAAAGGAATAGTCTCTACAGAAGAGCAGTCTTCAGGACCTAAACATCCAGGGGTCTGGTGAACATTTTCTAGAGTGGAGATTTTCTGCACATGCTGTCCATGTTTGTACTTGGATGGAGGAAGACTTGGCCATCCCTCTGAACCTCACCTGTAGAAGGTGTTGCTACTCTCATGTGACTAAGACACTGGGGACCATGACATGGCTGTGTCCATGTCGAACAATACACATTTACTCAGGACTTCATTCACCCCTTACATGAAAAGTTTATGCAGCTATTAATTCAACTCAGCTAAACTTCTATTATACAGAGGCCCTCCTCCGTTCTTCCAGAATTTAAGTGAATGACCCTTCCCCCTTTCTGTCATTTCCTTTGTACTAATTCCTTTAAAACTAGCCAACTATGAAAGACTTCGTGGTCAGACCCCAGCCAAGAGAGAAAAGGCACCGTCACCACCTGCATTAGGACATAAGCGAAGTACAGTTCCTGTCCCAGTGTGCCTGCTCTTCTGCTTTTCCAGAAGTGATCAGAAGTCAAGCTTTGTCTTGTTGAGACGCTTTAACTGCGATGGTGGCCTCTCCTGGTGATCCCCCCAAACTGATTTCTAACAGATCCAAAAGAAGAACGCAGAGCAGTCATAGTAGAAGAACATCACCCCACATTGAACAAAGAACAAATCATCCACAAAGGAAACCAGGTAAGAAACCAGACCGAGACCACTCTCTGAGTTTCCGGAATCTAACGGACAGAGAACACAGGGAGAACTGTCACTGTCAGCTGCCCAGCACTGCTCTCCAGGACGTCACATGTGAGTGACAAAGCAAGTCTTCAGATGCTCAGAAGGCAGGCGTCATATTATGTGTCTTTTCAGATCGCTGTAGCACAAAACCAGGAATCAATAGCTATTACCAGCTCAGGGATTTTACAAGCACATGTAGGCAGCATAATAATAAAGAGCTAATTAGTTAATAAATAAGTTGAAAGAGAAAGTTAAACATCTTAGTGTTAAAAGAAAGGAAAAAGAAAACACGGGACACTAAAACTCATGGGAAGCACAGACACAACAACGAAAGGGAAGTTTAGGGGAATAAATGCCCATCTAAGGAAAGAAGCGAGACTGCCAGTAAACAAGCCAGCATTGCCCCTCAAGGAACCAGAGAAAGAAACAGCAAACCCCACATGATCAAGGAAGGAGGTAATAAACATCAGAGTAGAAACAAATGAAATAGAGTCTAGGAAAATCTTTCAAATAATGAAGAAAATAGTTGAGTTTATAGTTTAAAAAATTGACAAACATTTGTCTATACTCATTAAGAAAAGGAAATTCGAATAAATAAAATCAGAAATGGAAGGTTTGTTATAACTTCTATCACGGGAATACAAACAACTGTGAGAGAACACTCAGGCATTGCAAATTGGACAACCTAAAAGTGAAAGATAATCGCTAAGGACATAGGTCCTAAAATTGAACCAGAAAGAACAAAATCCTGAATGGATCAATAATAAGTAAAGAGATGAAGTCAGTATAAAGGAGCTCCCCAACCCCCAAAGCCCCAGTCTCACAAGATGGGATGGTTTTGCAACTGGATTCTAATGAACTTTACTAAATAATATCATTTTGTAAGACATTTACAGAAAATTAAAGAGAGAATAGGCCCAACATCATTCATTAGGGTCGTCATTATGCTAATAGCAAAGCCAAACAAGAAGAGAGAGAGAGAGAGAGACTGCATACCAATATCCCTGATGGCCTTCCACACTAGCATTCAAATTCAGCCACACACTCAAAAGATCATCCACTCTGGTCAACTGAGATTTATCCCAGGGATGCAAAGATGATAAAATATTCAAATCAATGCATATTATATATCACATTAGCAGAAAGGACACAGACATAAGATTGTTAAAACCAATACAGTAAAGGCATTTGAAGAAGTTCATTGCCCCTTTATGACAAAGATGCTAATGTATCAGGTATAGGACACACATGTCTTGATATACTAAAGGGATACATGATATGCCCCAGCTCACAAGTTCAGTAGGGGACAGTTGAAGCCTTTTCCTTGTTCAGGACAAGGCATGGCTGTCCACTGTCAGCACTTCTGTTCCACATAGTCCCTGAAGCTTTTGATCAGAATAAAAAAAAAAGAAGAAGAAACTGTAGGCACCCAAATGAGAAAGGAAGAAACCAAATTCTTCCTGAGTTCAGATGATATAATTTTACATATAGAAAAACTCCCAAGGGGTGGGGGTGGGCAATGGGAAGGCTCAGTGCCCAGGGACATGAGTTTGATCCCTGCCACCTGTGGTAGAAAGAAAGACCCAAGTCCTTGAAGATGTCCTCTGTCTTAGTTACTTTCCAGTTGTTGTGATAAAGGCTTGGTGACCAAAGTTACTTGTAAAGGAGTGGTTGTTTGGGCTCACAGATTCAGAGAGATAAGCGTCCTTCAGGACCTCAGGGGTGGAACTTGGCAGCAGGTAGTCACTGGGACTGGAGTTGGATACTGAAAGCTGAGGGATCACAAACAGGAAGCAGATTGCTCACTGGCAATGGCAGGAGGCTTTTGAATCTCAAAGCCTGCCACCACTAATATACATCCTGCAGCAAGGCTATACCTCCAAAGTCTTCAAAACAGCATCACCAACAGGGGATCAAGTGTTCAAATACCAAGATATCAGATGTTTGTCCATCACAGACTCGGCACCAGCATGGACCACAGGAAAGTCAAGTGTTCACAGGTTCAAACGCGGGTACAGGCACTAAGATCAACAATTAATGAATGGGACCTCATGAAACTGAGAAGCTTCTGCAAGGCAAAGGACACCATCATTCTGACAAATTGGCAGCCTGCAGAATGGGGAAAGAACTTTATCAACTCCACATTAGATAGAGAGCTAATGTCCACAATATAAAAAGAACTCAAGAATCTAGATACCAAGAAAACAACCCAACTGAAAAACAGGGCACAGATCTAAACAGAGAATTCTCTGTAGATGAAACTCAAATGGCAGAAAAACACTTAAAGTGGTCAAGATCCTTAGTCATCAGAGAAGTGCAAATCAAAATACTTGAGATGCCATTTAACAGCCATCAAAATGACTGACATTAATAAGACATGTTATAGCTCATGTTGGTGAGGATGTGGAGTAAGGAGAATACTCTTCCATTGCGGATGGGAGTGCAAACTCATACAACCAGTGTGCAAATCAGAGTGGTGGTTCCTCAGGAAGATGGGAATCGATCTACCTTAAGATCCAACTATACCATTCTTGGGCATATACCCAAAGGATACTTCATCCTATTACAGAGACATGTACTCAATAGTGTCCATTGCTGCTCTATGCATAATAGCCAGAAATCATAAACAAGCTAGATGTTCATCAACAGAATGAACAAAAAATATGGTATATTTTCAAAATTGAGATTACTCAGCCATTTAAAAAATGTTATCATTAGTCTAGTGGTGTCACACACATTTAATCCCAACACTTCAGAAGCAGTGGCAGGCTGATGCCTCTGAGTTTGAGGTCAGTCTTCTCTATAGAGTAAGCTCCAGGAAAGCCAGGACTACAAAGAGAAACTCTGTCTCAAAAAACAAGCAACCAGGGGGCTGGAGAGATGGCTCAGCGGTTAAGAGCATTGCCTGCTCTTCCA
>LOJH01020988.1:8358-20495 GCA_001685095.1 Ellobius talpinus | reverse complement strand
TCGTGATGTTGACGTGCCAGCGGTACTCACTGGCAGAGTAGTCGTAGGGGAAGGTGTGGTGGTAGTTGTGGAAGCCCTCGCCTGGAAGAGAAGCACAGGGAGCTGTGAGGGGGCTCGGTAACTGCTGCTTCCTGATCTTCGCATACCTCTGACCTGTTGTGTACCTCAAACCTTGAAGAAGCTCACTGTTGAGTGAACAGATGAACCCACAGTCTTGTATTCTAAAGTGAACAGATGCCCTCAGAGGAATCTCAGCAAAGCGGCTGACAGGCTCTGCTCACACATACCTGTCTGGGAGCCTTTGTCAAATCAAGTTTTTATCATAAGATAAGAAGTTAAGAGAGAAGCTGGGTCTAAGGGAACAGATTTTATGATGGAAAGTATCAGAACATCAAGAGGTACAGGCCCAAGAACTCATAGGGTCTGTACATAAGTACATGTGTTCGGGAAGGAAAAAGAGGAGGCAAAGGGGACTCTCAGCCACATTCTTCCAAAGCTAAGTAGATAGCACACCTTCCCCACACACTGCCAATCTCTGTAAGGATAGGGTGTATTCTAACAGGAGGGGCAGCTGCTGCCAAGAGGGAAAAAAAAGCCCAGTCAGTGACAGGAGACCCCCCTCCTCCCACTCCCCCCCCAGACACTGGCTCACAGTAGGCTGCTGACTCTTGAGTCAGGAATGTGCTGAGAAAACAAACACTTTAATAAAAGAAAAAACAAATCTGGACTCTGGAGGGCTTCTCCAGAGAGTGATGTGTTTACCATCTCTTGGCAGGACTCTTCTTTCTGAATGGATTCCAACAATACAGAACCCAGAAGATCCAAATGCCCTCTTCTGGCCACATCAGGCACTGCACACACAAGGTGCACAGCCATACATGCAGGCAAGCCACCCCCACAAAGAAAAAAAATTACAATTTCAAGTTTTTTTTTAAAGATTGCTAGTTTTACACGCTTTCCCAAGGATGTTCCAAGTGAGTACTTCCCAGGAGTCCACACCTTGACATTCAACATGAAATCAGACACCCATAGTGACAAGGGAGAGAAAAAGAGATCAAGGGGTAGCGACAGGAGCAGGGAGAGATAGCAGCAATGTTCCAGGGAATGACCCCCATGTGACCAGAGGGGAGTAATTCAAGTCAAGGATGAGAGTGATAGGAGCATCAGGGTGGAGAGCAACGGGTAAGATGAGAATGAGCTTGGAGCAGTGAATATCAGCCCAACAAAAGAGACAGACGCTGGCAGCCATTTGAAACTGATGGTCACAAGGAAGCCTCACTGTAGAGCAATACAGGACACACATGACCCAGTTCAGATTATTCTTTCCTAAGGAAACATCAGATTTGGATAGCTTAGGGTTCGTTTTAAAAGTGGTCAAAGTAGCAGCATACAAAATTGTAGGAGATGCCCGAGAGGTGGGCAGAGACACATAGACTCCAGCAAGAACCAGGGGAAAAGCTTGAATAACGTTACAGGTACCACTGAATGAGAGCAAAGTGGTCTCCAGCTGTCAACAGATGATGAGAAGGGGGCACTGGGTCCTCACAGGGGAAACTAGCTAAGGCTTCAGTCACCGGGAGAGCAGGGCAAGGGCAGTGCCAGAACTGCAGTCAGCACTGGAATTAGAGAGGAAAGCATCCAGGAACAGCCAACATCAGATCACCCACGAGGCACTTCTCACAAAATGCTGCTCCATCAGTATGGAACGGCTGGGAGAAAAAGAACAAGGAGGGAGGGATAGTGAGGGGAGACGATGGGGGAAGCCAAGCGTCTGCCATGCAGCTGACATGGCTACATGACGATGCAAGGTCCGCAGCGGGGAGATAAGTACAAGTGTGGCAACCTGAAGATTATTGGCCTAAATCCCAGCTCTTTTACACTGGACACAGCAAGATTACATAGGAATCACTAGACAATGGACTACCCTGGTGACTATGTGCTCTTTTTGCAAATCCTAGGCCACAGGCCTGCCAGGGGACAAGAGGAGGAAAACCCAGAGGCTCATTATAGGAAGCATTTAGAAACTGTTTTACAACCTATAAGCAAAAGCAGAATTACTTCTTGCCCTTTCCACTTTACATTAAGAGTTGTTGCTTGCCCAGCTCTCAAGAGTTTCCAGATACTCCTCCCCAACCCCCGGTTTTATAGTGGAAAAACTGAACTACACAGTACTCATAAAACAGGTCATTCTGGTTCTCCTGGCTCCTAGACAAATACCCCAAATAGCAGGTCCCTAGATATATTGTCATGCTGAGGATTAGTGACTTACCCACGGCACCCATGGAAACCAGGATATTCTCTCGAGGGTCAATGTTCTTGTCGTAGGGGCGATAGCCATAGAGGTGGGCGGCACTGTTCACCAGCCAGGTGGCATTGAGTGTCACAGTATACCGCAATAAAGCGCAGACGTACAAACTGTTTACAAAAGTTTCACCCCAGTAATACCAGGGCACCAGTGTGGGCAGGATAAAACACATCAACAGGATTCCGGGCATGTAGTACCTATGTGGAGAGATCAAACACTGAGTCTATGGTGAGAGGACTCCCACACCTACACAAACTGTCCTTTCTAATTAGGCAGGGTTGTGTCATCTTATGCCTGAGGACGGAACAGGTGATCAGCATGAGGAGTTGGCAGAAAATCTCAAGTGCAGTGTTCTTTCTGTTTTCCGAGGATATGCCGCTATTCCACGTTCATCTTACTGGATCGAGTGTGTCTCCTTTCACGTCTTTTCCTGACTACAAATCCATTACCCTTTTCATGGGAGCACAAGCTCATGCTGGTCAAACTGATCAGAGTCAAATCACGATCTCATCAGTCAGTTCCGCCGCCCAGGCTGTTGTCCATCAGCCTGTGAGCTCCTTTTACTTGCCTGTTGTGGTCTTTGGCAGCTTACGGCACGTGTCACGCATTCACTTCCTGCGATCACCCTGTAGGTCTTTGCTCTGCTCTCCCCGCCAGGTCTCTGTCCCATTCTCTACTGCCTACAAACCAGGCCACTGACCAAGGGGACCAACTGCCCTGGGCAGCTGTACCTAGCACTTCTGTCTGGTTCCTTTCCATTCTGGTTACCACTTCCCTGGCTCAAGACCTCCCTGCTGTCTAACCTGTGACCCTGCCCATCACCTCCCTGGATCCATGATTATTTTCACCTGTCTTGAAAGTTGCTTCTCCAAAGCCCATCTGACTGTGCCCCATGCCGCCAGAGACTGTTTACATGGTTCCCCCAAGCAGGCTGAATTATATTGATTCTGTGCCTGTCCTTGCAGTCCCGTTCCTGTCCCATGCTTCACAGAGAAGGGCTATATTTCAGGAAACGCTTCGGCATTCTGTTGCACTGTCAACGGATGCCAAGGGGTCCCTCATTGTATATCCACTGAGCTGTATTTCCTCCTTGTACCTACCCATGGTAAACATACTATTATTCTGCCTTATGTGATGATTCCTTCCTTCAACCCCAAATAGGCTGAAAATTCCCTGAAGGCAAACACTCATGTACCAGATTAGGACTCATGCTACCGTTCTTGGTTTTGTTAAGATGGCTCAGGCAGAAACAGAGCAATAAATTATGGCTGTGAGCCTGCTGGACACTGAATTCGAGATGTGAATGATTTTGAACTTATCAACCCAGTAAATCACCCAGTTATTCTTTTATAAGTCCTAAGAGGAAAAAGGTGGAGTCCCCAGGTCCCATGCTCTTCCAGCTCCATCCCCAAACCCCACCTCACTCACCTCCTCTGGAACATGACCAGTTTATCAGCTTCTAGGTCAGACATGTCCAGTTTACTGCCCTTCTCTTTGACAGCTGGGTGTTTGCGCACGAGCAGCCAGCCCACATGAGAGAAGAAAAAGCCACGCCGGGAATTGTGAGGGTCAGCATGTGTTTCTGTGAACTTGTGGTGGGCGCGGTGATCTCGGGACCATTCATACACGTCGTTCTGGAGGGACAGAAAAGAGGATCCCAGTACTGAGAAGAAAAGCCCTCCTGGGGGATCCAGTGCTCAGTTATCTTCAAAGGCCCAGGATCCTCAGTTCAACTCACAAAACCCATAAGACTCTAGCTCCAAAGGAGCCGTTGGTGTGTGGGGGGGGCTGCTCTTTTGTACATTTGTCCCTGAAGCTTATTTTGCAAAGTCTCAGAGCACACTGAGGGGTGTGCGTGGGGAAGAAGAAAGGTCCCAGCACTCACAGAGAACACTGCAGCCCTGGAAGAAAGGAATGTGGGAACATGGGGGCAGATATCAGTCAGGTAGCCTTGGATCCCAGGGAGTCACTCTGGGGAAAAGATGCAGGGCATGCCTCCCTGATGATTTCCCAAGCAACAGCCCACCTAACCTTGTTATAAGGCTGGCATGTAACTAACGAGCGTGGGCACATTTCCCTAGGACCTCAGAGTTTGTCTTGGATGTGTGAGAAACACTTCACATAGTGTCATTATATAGGACTAATTTGGTTCCTTGTTTCTCTCTTGTGAGCCTCATACCACAAGTCATCCTGTGCCCACTGTTTCTCCCCCAACCCTCCTCATCTATTATAAACCAGCTTCAGTACCTGACCTAGCCAACCCAGCAGCCTCAGCTAGAACAAGGTTGCTCAGCCAACCTTCCATCTAGAGATGATGAGACTCAGTTCCTCATCTCTAAAGTTCAATACTTGGCCAGGAGGGGTGGCACACAGCTTTAATCCCAGTACAGGGAAGGCAGAGGCCAGCCTGGTCTACATAGTGAGTTCCAGGTCAGCCATGGGTACACTGTGAGATCCTATCTCAAAAAACAAAAATCAGTGTGATAACAATAATACCCACCGATATGCCCATAAAGACTTAATGGGTTAAGGGATGGCAAGTGCTTAGCAGTGCCCAGCATAGCCAGCACTATATAGAGTTCCCAATTCTGTGACATATTGCCGTCAGTCCCATTTGTGGTCACATTTCAAGATGGTCATAGCAAAGCATAGTGACTTTCCAGTAGGAGTAGGAAACCATGGCCAGTGTATGAACTATGGAGCATGCAGACAGCCTACAATAAATACACCGTGTAATACCACAGTGGCCCTGAAATCAAAAGGGACCCAGCCTGGACAGCCTTTCCTATTTGCCTCCCACCTGTCCTCCCAATAACCTGAGCACTTGAACCTGTAAAGCCCCAGAAACCAAAAAGGGCGATCACTGGGGGTCCTAAGAATTCTCTAGATGCTGCTCCCCACTGCTCCCCCAGATCATTCTTGGGGTGGAGGCACAGCAACAGCACCCACTTCTTACCTGGAAAGCCATGGTGTTGGCCAGGATGAGGAAGAGCCTCAGCGGCAGCCGAGCCTTGTAAGTTCGGTGACTCCACAGCCGATGAGCCCCAGCTGTGATGCCCAAGCCACTGACTAAATAGCCCAGAATCGCTGCAAGACAAGTCAGTAGGGGAATCACTAACAAGCAAATTTCAACGGTGGAAATAGTCAAGGAGGCTTCCCCGATGCCAGTGTTTGTCTTTGGGCTTTGGCTAAGGATCCTTTGCCAGTGAACCCTAAGAATCCCTTGCTCTCTGAGGCCTAGGAGCTTCTGCCTCTTGAATGCGCAGAGCTGCGAACTTCAGCAGAGCTCAGGATCATAAACAGGAGTTCTGTGAAAACAGCAGCCATATCACTCTGAATACTGGCCAGTTAGAGAAGCCCAAAGCTGTAGGGGACATTCAAGTGGCACAGCTGATACAATCACATTTGAATGGGAAGGAGGCCACATAAGACAGCTTTGGTCGGGCAGTGTTGGCGCACGCCTTTAAGCCCAGCAGAGACAGGTAGATCTCAATGAGTTTGAGGCCAGCCTGGTTTACAGAGCAAGTTCTAGGACAGGCTTCAAAAGCTATACAGAGAAACCCTGTCTCAAAAAAAAAAAAGAAAAGAAAAGAAAAGAAAGAAAGAAAAGCCCTGAAAAGTCATGTTTGTAGTGTCCTAAACTTTGCCAGTGACCAAGATTCTCATATGCACTTTGAATAGAGTGCGTGTCACTAATACTGTACTTTACCTGGGTGTGGTGATGCATACCTTTAAACCCAATGCTCCAGATCTTTGAGTTCGAACCCAGCCTGGTCTACAGAATTCCAGAACACCAAGGGCTACCCAGAGAAACCCTGTCTCGAAAACAAACAAAACGAAAACACCACAAAAGTCCTATACTTTATAATTGAGGAAATAAGATCCCAAGAGAGGCTAGGTATAAGCAGGGTCAGTAAAATAAGTTAGTAAAATAAGAGCCTGATGTCAGACATTTTTCTGCTTCATCACCTTCTAGGCCTGCAGGCTCAGAAGGCACTAAATTTGATCTCCAATGGGGAAGTAGATACTGTATGTCGCCAGCTCTCCTCCGGCCAGTGCTGGAATGCTGGGGCAGAGTCCTTCGTAGATATTGTCCTAGGGAGCAGCAACAATGATCCTCAGAGACCATCGACCTTAGTTGCAGTGGGGAAAGACTACACACTGGACAAACAGTCCCGTGGCCTTCTGTAGCAGAGATAGCAATTTCCTACGCAGCTTCCTGCACAGCCTCATTTTCCTCTTACAAAACACTTGCAAGTCATAGTCAGTGTCTGTCCTAAGTAAGGTTCTAGCCGCATTTTCTCAGAGTTGGGATGGTGGCACCAGATGCTTGCTACTCACGGTCATGTGGCAATCTGATATGACCACACTGTATCAGAGAGCCCCGGAGAACCACTAGCAGTCAACAGGAGGAAAGAAAAGGTTTGCGGGAACACAGAAGCCCTCAGTTTTGCACCAAGGAAGCATCCATGTTAGTCTAGTGCTGTAGATGGCCCAGGCACAGTCTAGACCACATATGATACATCTAAACAAGGGAATTGGGACAAGAACCCAGCATGTACCCTGAAACATATTCTACCCAAACCTCTCAGTGCATCCAGGGAGATGGCTCAAGGCACTTAGATTCCCTCCCCATCCCCTACAGAACTATTATGTCCACCAGGGGCGGGGTGGTGGTGGGGGGACAGTTCAAGAGTTGTCTTAAGACAACTGGAGCCATATCACGGTGGTGTACGCCTTTCACACTTGGGAGGCAGAGGCAGACAGTTCTCTCAGTTTGAGACCAGCCTGGTCTACAGAGCAAGTTCCAGGACAGCCAGGGCTCCCATCTTGGGGTGGGCTGGAGTTGGGTGAGGAGGCATATGCCTTTAATCCCAGCATTTGTGAGGCAGAGGCAGGATGATCCCTGTAAGTTCAAGGCCCAAGGCCAGCCAGGGCAACAGTAAGGCTCTGTTCCCCCACTCCCCCCAAAAAAATGGGGGGTAGGAGGGAGAAGCAGCCTCTTTGGCCCAGAGTGTTATCAGAGGTCCCTTCAGAACTGTATTCTCTTGTAGAGTTTGAAGAGAATAAGAAGGCTCTGAAAATACCTGCCTCAAGAGAAAGGCCAGGAAGTGGCACAGCTAACCCAAGGAACACGACTTTCTCAATCCTGGCAAGGCATTGCTGCCCTACTTGATACTTGGAAAAACTGCGGTTCGGAGAAAGTGGATCCTCTCAGATCTAGGGCATCTAGAGAACTTCTAAGATGAAGCTTCCAGGACCAGATCTAAGAGCTCAGAGAACCTAAGGATCTACACCTGATACTGCTCCAGAGAACCCGCCTGTGTCTTACAGAGAGGGACTCTGCCTCACTGCCCTGCTCCCCCTTCCTGACTCAGGTTTCATAGATGAAAACCCGTGTAAGTAAAGTGCACAGGCATCCAAGAGACAGCCTTGCCATCAGCCTACACCCAGGGAATCCCTGAGGGGCTGAATTAGGGCTGGGGCTGATGAAGATCCTAGTTTCTGCTGTGGAGGGGTCAACAGAGCTGGCGCAGGCTAGGTGAGAGAATGGGATGAACAGAAATCTCATTCCATTCTTTAAATATCCTGTTGATTGGCGTGTGCTGCTCCTCGGAGAATAACCAGGAGCAGCTGAGCCACACACCTGTAAGCTTGGGTGTTGTAGAAGCCTACCAGCTTTGTCTGGTTAGCGGTTGAGGTCACAATAAACACCTTTTTTTTCTTTCTTTCTTTTTAAGGACCTCTCCAGCGTAGTCTCCCCAGACTCTGCTCCCTGCTTTAGCGAACCAGTAGCCCACAAGGCCCCAGGTTTACCCCCAATTCCCATGCCTCCCAGGTAGGGTCTGTTTCTCCTGAGTCGTGTGGGGCTGGGATAAGCGACCGAGCAAGTGACTCACACAGACAAGCTTGTTCAGAGAAAGTTGTCTCTCTGCCTCAGGTAGGACCCCTCCAAGCCACCTGCACAGGGACCCAGAATTCATGTTAAGGGACTCCTAGTCCCACAAGGCTTTGCTCCCAGGAACCAGAGAAAAGGCCAGGAAATCTAGACAGAGGGGCCACTGTCTTGGGCCAGGGGTTGCCTCATTAAAGAGCAAAGAGAAACCTAATGTACTGGCTCAAGACAAGGGGAGCTGCTCACCGAAGAGGCAGGTGTAGACCTTGCAGGAGGGAATCAGTGTGATCCCATACAGAGCCCCCAAATGCAGCAGGGCCATGAGGATGATGTTTCTCCAGACGTACTGCAGCTTGGGCGGGGGCCCCTCCTCATCCTGGTAGCTGGGGTCATGTATATCTTCCTTCATCTCAGGACGGATATCTTCTTCCAGGTACAGAGGTACGGGCTTCTGCTTCTCTCGTTCATTCTGCAGGCTTCCGGAGGGAGGCGCTGTGATGGTGGTGCTGGTTGAGTAGGAGCCAGAGATCTGCAAGGAAAAGTGCCGTCAGGGGAGCAGATCTGTGGAGGACCGGGTGAGGGTGACCACTTTCCTCACACTATTGCAGCAAAAGGTACAGTAAAGGCACAGACCCTGCCCCAGAGTCAAGGTCGCATGAGGGCGAGATGGAACAGAAGTTTTAAGAAACTGTACAGATTTGTTGCGGGTAGGAGAGCAAAACCTCAAAGTGAAGGACCAGTAGGAAATAAGAGTGAAACATTCGCACCCCTAGTAATACACAAAGGGAACCCCGTGTGAACATACAAGTATCGGCGCTCCTGGCTTTTCTTTACTTTAAAGCTTAAGACACGAAAAGTTGAGACTCAACTGCCCGAATTACAATCCACACCCCTCAAACGACTGGTTGCACTAGGAAGCCAAGTAGCCTGGAGAATTCTCAACTTTCCCCCTCCGCGGACCCAGTCACCTAGAAGCCCGGTCCGCGTGGCCGACGTGCGGGGTGGGGGCCGCTTCTGCAAGCTCACCTCTTGGAGCATGTGGGCCGGCATCGTGGCTGTCGGCTGCTGGCCTCACTTGCCCAGCACTGAGACCAAGCGTGGACTTTGGTTCCGGAGCCCGCTGGTGCGAGCGATTGGCCGAGCTGCGCTCTTCTGTCCCGCTCCTGTCCTCCGCTCCTGTCCCGCGGGATGGGTGTTCAGTCGAACCTGGATGTGCGCAGATCTCCCCGGGTTGGGAATTTAAAGGGTTGAGCAGGCGATGGGAAGACCGTGTTTAGTATTTCCTCAGACCCCTTATATTCGCTGCCAGCAAAGGGCAAAGAGCGCGGGGCTAGCAAGCCAAGGAAGCCAGGCGTGGAGGTGAGAGAGGGAGGGACTAAAAAGGAGAAAGAAAGCCAAGTAGATTCCGGAGTAGACGTCCGTGGCACCGGGATGCTGAAGGCACCTACACCGGGCTGCTCCAACTCCCTGCCTCGGGGCAAATGCTAATGCGCCTCCTGCGAAGACTGTCTTGTCATTGGCCAAAGAGAATTTGGTGCCACCTCGTCCAGCCTTTTCCATTGGCTCGGCGCAATCTGCTGTTCCCTCTGCCACTAGCACCTCGCTCTCCCCTCCCCTCTTTTTCTCTTTATCCTCTTTACGGTGGGCCGACGGGTGACTTTTCTTTAAGAGGGGAATAACTTGGTCCTCTGGGCTGTGTACATGCCTACAACTGTCTCCTGGCGCTTAGCGAATGGTTCACTGGGGAAATTACAATGGGAGAAGTGAGGAAGTCACGGTGGCTATCGCCACTCACAAGTCGGCCCAACTTCATGTCCATCCCCACTTCCACTGTCTGGCAGAGAGGACACTGGCCTCCACCCGGGGGACGACTGGGGCGGGAGGTGCAATCCGCCTCTGGAAACCTAACTCCCAGGGCTCTGACCCGGGAAAACAGTGGTTTATCCCGCTTGCTAGCACCGGGATGCTAACTTCAGACAGCTGCGATCTTGGGTGCAGGAAGCTCTCACGCCGCAACACAGCACTGCGCTCACTCATTGGTCGCACTCCTCAGGGGACCGCCTCTGCCAGGAGCCAGAGCCCAATCCTATCCCCACCTACCAGAGCGGGATGTTTGAGGGAGTCCTTGATCCTCAGGTTGGAATCTGGGAAATTTCCAGGGAAATGGACTAACACACAGATATATTCACTCTGCAACAAGTCGAAGGGCCTGCATGTGCCGTAAGAACAGCAAACAGGTGTTCAGTGATCCCTAACAACTAAGCACAAGAATCATTTTGTTGAGCCCACACTGTGACCCCGAGCAGTGGGTAGGTACTCTTTGGTGACGATGATGAAGAAGACTGGTTTCTTTTCAGTCGGGAACTCACTCTGTAGACTAAGTTGGCCTCCAGCTCACGGAGATCTGCCTGTCTGCCTTTGAATGCTGGGATTAATGACGTGCCACCACCACACGCCGCTGCTTGGTCTTTTTAAAGAGGAAGTGAGACAGAGAGATGAAGTTACCAATGGCCATGTTTAGCAAGTTTGTGGTGGAGCCTGGAATTGAGTAGAGAATGAGGGGTTGCCTCAACAATTTGTCTTAAAAGTCACATTCCACCTGTCCTGGGGGTACATGCCTTTAATCCTAGCATTTAAAGGCAGAGGCAGGCAGATCTCTGAGTTCCAGGCCAGCCTAGTCTACACAGTGGTTTTTTGTTTTTTGTTTGTTTGTTTTTCCTCAGATATGGCTTCTCCAGGTAGCTTTCACTGTCTTGGAATTCTGTTTGTAGTCTAGTCTGGCCTCAAATCCAGAGATTCACCTGCCTCTGCCTTCTGAGTCCTGGGATTAAAGGCACCCCGTGCCACCATGCCTGGTTTAGATAGTGCGCAGTAAGCCAGCCAGGGTCACATAGACCTGTTTGACAACAACAGTCAGGTTCCCCTGGGAACCCCCACCCCCATTCTGATATTATCACTTAGGTCTGGGGATATTCCCTGAACCGAACGACCATGACATTCATTGCCAGAAAAGGCCAGGGCGGGTCCAACAAAACACGTGGTATAGGATATCTGCAAAACAGGCTGCCATGCTGGAGAGAAAGTTTGGGGAGCCTGGAACAGTCTGGGTGAGGGAGAACTGATTTCATGCTGGTAGCTAAGACAGAGTGAGGACTGGTTTATCCCTTGTGCTAATGATAATATGCCTATAACTGTGACGCCCACTGCCCACTGCAAACCTCAGGAGCTTCCAACTGAGCACAAAATAAGACTGCGTGATAGGAAAAGCACTGTGGGAAAAACACAAGAGTTGGTATCGAGAATTAAAGCGACAAGTTAGAATGTATAAATAGACAGTATATATTTTAGGTTTTTTTGTTTATTTGTTTTTTGGTTTTTTTCGAGACAGGGTTTCTTTGTAGCTCTGGAGCCTGCCCGGGATTTCACTCCATAGACCAGGCTGGTCTCGAACTCACAGAGATCTGCCCATCTCTACTTCCCAAGTGCTGGGATTAAAGGTGTGTGCCACCTGGCTATAGTATATATTTTAAAGGTTTATTTTTTAAGTATATGTGTGTCTGTGTCGATTACATGTGTGCCCAGAGGTGTGAGATTCCCTGGAGGTGGAGTTACAGGCAGTTGTGAGTTGGATGCTGGGAACCCAGTTCTGGTCCTCTGCCAGAGCAATAAGGGACTGTTAACTAGTGAGCCATGGTCTCTCCTGCTTCTTTACAGTATAATTTACAATCATGGCACATTCCTTTAATCCCAGCACTCAGGAGGCAGAAGCAGATAGATCTCTGAGTTCTAGGACAGCCAGAGCTATGTAGTGAGGTCCTTTCTCTAAGTAAATAAAATAAAAAGTTTTGTTGTCGGGGTTTCTGTTCTGCCCAGTTCCCACAATCCTTAAGTCCCAAAGAAATCACACAGAGTTCTACATTAGTTATAAACTGATTG
>LOJH01020987.1:0-20496 GCA_001685095.1 Ellobius talpinus | reverse complement strand
TTTATTAACCAATGAAAGTAACACATAGACAGATGACCCACCTACATCAGGCATAAGCATGCAATCCTGACACTAGCTGTCAGGGGACAAGGGACTTGCTGAAGAGTCTGCCTAACCAGGTTGGTGGGTTCCAGGCTAGTGAGTCCCACATGTCAACACAAGGTGGACAGCACCTGAGGGATGACACCTAAGGTTGTACTCTGGCCTGGACACACACACACACACACACACACACACACACACACACACACACCCATCAGGGAGCCTAAGACAAGAAAGAAATATCTCAAATGTAGTTTGCACACCTTCCTGCGGAATAAAACTTGATAGGGCACACAGACAGTAAAGCCCAAACACCTACAGTTAATGCCTTCTGCTGAAAGACAGTTAAGGATAATCACTGAGTCTAATGCTTTGCTTTTCATTTACTGTATTTTATTTTATGTACGTTTGTTCAAACCTTAGACCTCACCCAAGACTTCCTAATTCTTAACTTTTGAGGGAAGAAGCAAACAATAAGTTAGGACCTAAAAGATAAAAATATTTGTCCCTATTTTAAAGTATCAAAGTTACATTTAGATTCCCCTTAAGGCATAATGTTCTACAATCCACAATGTCTCTGCTTAAAACCCACCAGGAGTTCACCACATTTTAATGCGGCGATGTGTACTTTTAACTGAAATTAAATTATATGCATTTATCATGTACAAAATAGGTAAACCAGAGAAATGCCAATGTAAATTAAATCAATCAGGCACAGAAAGGCAAATGAATTAGGATCTTGTTTATATGTGGCATTTTGAAAAGTTGACCTCATACAAATAGAACAGAATATGTTAATTAGGGACAGGACACACAATATGAAATTTCACAATATGAAATTTCAGGCAAACTGGAGTGAACCATGACTCTTCAGAAAGAATATGATGATGAGTGTGGTGATTCTAGACAAACACACACACACACACACACACATAACACATCGCCTCTTCCATCACACCACTTCATCTATTGCCTGCGAAAGTTGCTGATGAGCTATTTCTCATTGAGTCACGCATAATTGGTTTAATGTTTCAGTCTCCTCAAAGCATTTGCATTTTAATAGGGGACAATATTTTATTAGCATTAATGTTAATTATTAAGTAAAATAGCTTCATTTTATAGCACTTTAGACTTTACAAGGCACATTTACATATAGCATCAAATTTATAGCCACAAAGGTGAAAAGAGGAGCAAGATCCTGTCAAGAGAAAGAAAGTTACCTTGAATTATATCTTCTTCCTCTGGCAAGATGATTCCCTTTTACTTGGGGGGGATATTTAAAATGAGGTATCGTTGGCAAACCAAAAATTTCTAAACTCTACATGATTTACATATTATTAAGCACTCCTACAATTTATTGAAAAATTTTTGTTTCATTATGAATAGTAAATAATGTTCACTGTAGCAACTTTTACCTCCAAAGGAAACTCCTGATATGATTTTATTTATTGGAAGAACAGTCAAAAATCATTAAACAAATGTCAGGTTCCATGTGTGATTGCTGACCTTTGGGACATTGTCCACCTTTATGTTGTCCCTTATTTTCTCTCAGTTATATGTAGAGATTCCCTGGAAAAGAAAATAAGGAGGTTCTGCCCTGTGGGATCTTGGTTCTCTGAATTCAGTCATTGAAAGAATTGAACAAGAATTATACTATCTGAGAGGAATCTTGCAAACTTTAACCAATGACTATGTTAAAATTGGAATATGTTGAGTATTTAAAGGTAGGAAATATTGACCAGGAAACAGATAACACATAATTAAAGTCCCTTCTAGTGTAGCAAACAATTACCATACATGGAAGTAATGTAAATCTGACACTCTGTAGCCTGTGCCACCTTCCAGTCATGATACAGCGTCGCCAAGCTCATGATCGACATTACTAAGCAGCTCAAGCAAAGAAACATGCAACTAAAATTCGTTCTGATTATTTTTAAGTATGTGCATATGTGTAGATATGTGTGGATGTGTATGTCCATATGAACGGGAGTGCCAGCTGAGGCCAGAAGAAGGTGTCAGACCACGTGGAGCTGGAGTTACAGAGGACATAAGCTGCCATGTGGGTACTGGGAACTGAACCCTAGTCCTCTGGAAGAGCTGCAAGTGCTCTTAACTGCTGAGCTGTCTCTCTAGCCCCACAATTACTCAAATTCCTTTGAATAAAATGTTCAATTCTTGAAAAACAAGAATAAGAAAGGAAGAAAGTGACAATAGAAACTAGTGCATGGGAGGTTCATTTACTAAATTTAACAGACACCTTTAAAAATTGTATTAATGTTCTCAAAAACATCAATAACAGGACACAGAAGACTATGAGAACAGGAGATCTGTAATAAAGACTCAAACAGAAGTTAAAGAAGTGAAAATACAATAACTAATACTATAATGATTGGATATAGTAAATTAAGGACAGCCATACAAAGACTGGTGGTCTGGGATATATCAATAGAAAATGTCCAATCTGAAGCCTGGGGAAGGGGACAGTAAAGTACTGAAAACTCAAACAAAAGAATTGAGGGGGAGAAATCCATAATGGAGAATTACTATATAAAAGAAAATACAGCTCAAAAGATTCTTTCAGGCAAGAAGTAGTTTTAGAGATAAGAGGTCTTATTTGTAATGACAGAAAGACAATGTACCTAGAAGACCAAATCACCTCCATATGCAAGTACAGAAGGCCACAGTATTAAATTATGGAAAGTGACAGAACTATCAAGAGAAATAGACAAGATGATAACCATAGGGAGTTTACCCGACCTCTCTGTAATTGTTGGCAAACACAGGCAATACCCAGTTGCATGTTTCTTTGCTTAAACTTGTTGACAAAGTTAGTAATGGATTTGGTAATGTTGTGTCATGGCTAGAGGGTGACACCTGTCTACACTAGGAATGGAGAGCCGTAGATTTATTTAATTACACATATAGCAAGTATTTTTCCATCTTCACTTGATTGGACCTAAGTTGCATTTTATCTGTTCTGTATTTCCCACTTTCAACCTTTAAAGGCCAGAAAAATAGACTGAGATTCCTAAAACACTACCTGCAACAATGATATTCCTTATACATATACTTGAAACACACACTATATACTGTGAGATTAAAGCAACCTTTGATGTTTTCCAACATTTTTATTTGTTTGTTTTTTCTAGCGTTGGCTGTCCAGGAACTCACAAATGTTTAAAAATTAAATGATGCCTTAACAAAATGCAAATGTTTCATTGTAAAACATTTAGATATTATAAATTGGGTTAACTAATTTTGAGGGTGTAACAGTTTAAAGCTGTAGCTGTCCGCTACATCTATACATGGGTTAGGAAATGGAAAGTGAAAATTATTTCAGAAATAATATCAAACAAACCCAAATGAAAACAAAATAAAGGGAAGGGAATAATTTGGATGGTGGCATGGATGAATCAGAAAAAAAGTTAATGAGTCGCAAGTTGGCTCTGAGAAAACTAATAAATTAATGAAGCCACAGAAAGATCAATAAGAGTCAAAGAGAGAAACAGAGAGAGAGAGAGAGAGAGAGACTTCAAAGTTTAAAACTGCTAAATACTATTTAGAGAAATGTTAGTAGACCTCAGTAGATGACTAGATTCTGGCTAAGGTCCAAAATATTCAATATATAAAGATATCAATTGTTTCAAGTAAACATATAGTCTAAGAACTCCATATCAAATGCTCAGACCTGTTTGTGAATGTTAGCCAGCTGATGGTAAATTTATAGAAAATTGAAAAGACTAATGCAGAGATGAGATAATTGCAAAGAACTGTTAAATAACTTATATTATAAGATAGATATTAAGATTGATTACAGAGTCACAGTTAACTAAGACTATACAAAGATAAACAAAGAAATCAATAAAACTGAAAATAGCATACATAAACAGGCCCATCCACTGTCACAAAGTTCACAATGAAGATAACACAGTTCAGTGGGAAAATAATGATCTTTAAAATGCTTTGCCTTTATTTTATTTTATGTGCATTATTGCCTTGTCAGCATACATGTCTGTGCACCATGTGTGTGTCTAGGTGCCCGAGGAGGTGAGAAAAAGAGCATCAGATCCCCTGAAACTGGAACTACAAAGGGCTATGAGCCACCATGTGTGAGCTGGGAATGGAACCAGGGTCCTCTGTGAAAACAGCCAATGATCTTAACTGCTGAGCCATCTCTCCCAACCCAAGAATGATCTTTCTAATAACTGGTGTCCTGATAACCATGACTATTATTAAAAAGATATCAAGCCCCTGAAGTATTTCATACCTAGATGAGAATGTTTGAAACAATAGTGTTTCTACAAAATAACCTAGAGACAGATACTGTGAATAGACAAATCCTAAAACAAAAACAGGACAGATATACTTTTACTAACCACAAGAAAAAGACTGATAAAATTTCAAAGCCTTTAATTTTTCTTAGTGATAACACATGTTTACAGTGAGAGATTTCCATACTTGCCTAAATTGCATGTAGGCAATATTCATCATCCATTTTCTGCACCCTCCAGTCCCTTTTCTAACTCCCGTAACGACTCTTTAGCTCCCATGTGGACTTCTGTTTAAGTTTCAAGAAAACAGGTGGTACTTTTCCTTGGGTACATGGCTTGTTTCACTTAACATTTTGCCCTCCATTTCCTTTCATTTTTCTTCCAATGACAAGATTTCACTACTCTCTATGACTTAATAATATGCCATTGTATGATGTGCACCACATTTCTGTATCCCTGCATCTGTTGATGGGCAGAGGCTAACTCCGTATCATAGTCGCTGAGAGATAGCTTACAAGTATCTCTTTTAGATGTTGGTGACATTTCTTTCAGATATATTCCTGGGAGTAGAAAAGTTGGATCATAAGGTAGTTATATTTTCAGTTTCTTTGAGAGATCTTCATGCTATTTTCCATGGTGGCTGGATGAACTTACATTCCCACTAAAAGAATGTAAGAGCTTCTTTTTCCTCCACAGCCCCACCAGCCTCCATCAGTTGTTATTAATAGCCATCACAGTTTTGATTTTCTTGTTGATGTTGTTGTTCTCTGCTGAGTACTAGACATCAGAATAATAGAAGAATTTCAAATTAGTGATCAAACAGAGCATCCCCAAGAATTTAGAAAATAAGAGAAAACCAAAGCAAAACAAATGGAAGAAAACAAACGGAGAACAGAAGTGAGACACAGTGTCAGTTTGCTATTCTAAAAGTGATAGACCAAAGTTGGCAAGCCTTGAGAAAGAAAGAGAGAGTGGAGAGGGAGAGCAAGAAATAAAACTAGGGATGGAACGCTAATAAGTACTACAGAAATTCAAAGGAACATTCGGGGTTGTTTCTTAAAACTACACCCTAACAAATGAAAATATCTAGACAAAACAATCAAATTTCTACATACATATGGCCTACCAAAATTGACACTAGAGGATATAAACACCTGAATAGACAAAAAAGTCATATGATTAATGGTAAAAACAAATAAATGAAAAGTCTTCTGATAAAGAAAAGCAAGGGCTGAATGCTTTACTAAAACATTTTACTAAAACGTTAAAAAGAAAAACTAACACCAATGCTTCTCAAACTATATCACAGGATTGAAATGAAAATAACCCTCCCAAAGCTCTGAGGAAAGAGTTATCATTATTAAAATCTGAAAAGGACATACACACACACACAAACACACACTATTGACCAATATTACTGCAAAATAGATGCAAAAGGCCTTTACAAAATCTTAGCAACCCAGATTCAACAGCATATCCAAAAGATAACTCACCATAATATATATATATGTATGTATGTATGTATCATTATCAAGTTGGTTTTATTTCAGCAATAATGGTGGTTTGACTTTATATTCATAGATAAGTATAGGTATCTCATCAAAGAATCTTCTATGCAGCAGAGAGAAGCTTTTACAGAAAATGCAACAGCTCAACATACAGATAACAACTGGTCATGAGATGCCCAGCCCAAATTGATACATCTACAACATAGCTGCTTTATCTAAGGCTCAGGAATCATTGCTGAAGGTGGGAGGGGCAGAAAGACTGTAAGAACCAGAGAAACAGGGAGTTTGCAGAAGGACTGTATCTCCTAAAAATATCAGGGAAATGTCAGCCATGATACCTCAACAATATGACTGTCTAAACAAGATTTTGACAAGGACAACATCAATAGACATGTTGACATGTCTCTCACAGGGCCTCACCCATAGACAAAGAACTCAAAGCAACTAAAGAATTCTGAGAGTTGGAGAAATAGGCTTCCCCAGGGATGAGTCCCTTGATTGGTTATCCAAGGCCAAGTGGTCAGCCCTGAAAAGATAAATGTATATTCAGTTGTGTGTGAGAGAGAGAGATGAGAGAGATCAAAGACAAAGAAGCTATGAAATCTAGAGTGGATGGGGCATACATGGGAGGAGTTGGAGTGACAAAAGAGAAGGGGATAAACGAAGCAATTAAATTTTAACTAAAAATAAAGAAGTTAGAAGGATGGTTCAAAATATGCAAACCAATCAACTCCAAATCTTCTTAGTCAACCAAGCCATAGAGTATGGGAGAAGGCAGCCCTGGTACACAAGACAATATCTAAAACCCATGCATCTGACAAGGTCCTCAGACGGTGTGAGAACTCCCTCTGCCAACAGCGAAACAAGACAGAGAAAGAATGGATGAAAGACTGGCCACTCTGTGAAAGACACCACATGAGTGGCCCATAAGAAAAGGTGCTGAAACTCATGGTTCAGCAAGAGAGCACGGACAACTGCAGGATTCTGCCACTACACTCAAAATGGCTACCTATTGCTGGGTGCTGTGCTCTAGGGGTACTTTAGGAAAGTAGTTAAACTGTACTTCTGTGACAGCAGAAAAACTGCTGAGTCTGTGAAAAGATTTATTCAATAAATGGTATACTAATAAAGACTTTTTGTAGCAACCCATAATATTCTGTAATCTATCCTCTAGTCTCTGAAATACTCAATATTTAAACCACTCTTACTACTCTTTGTAGTAAAAAAAATAAGTAGATGAATAAATAAAGTGAATTAAATTTTTAAAAAGGGGCTACAACACATAATGATATTTAGAAATTAAGAATAATATTCAGGAGCCACTAATTCCTGAATATTGGGGTAAGCCACTTGCCACCAAGGCTGAAGACCTGAGTTCCATCCTCAGGTCTCACATGGTGGCAGGAACAAATCCACTTCCTCAAGTTGTTATCTGGCCTACACACATGTATACACAAATGTGTGTGCACTCACACATACACACAAAAACAACAACAACAATAATAGTAATGTAGTAGTAGTGGTATTGAGGAGGAGGTTGGGGAGAAGGAAGAGAATGAAATACTTTTTTAAAGAACAATGCACAGAAAATGTTGTGGCTACAAAACTGATGATCCTTTCATTCCAAGAGGAAACCCATAGACTCAATTCTGATCTGACTCAAGGCCTCTCTAAATGTTTAAAGAGAAGCAAACTGTAAAGTCATGAAAAGTCCTGCTTTGCCTTTAACTGGACTGCCATTGCATGTTCGTAGCTGGGGAGCATAAAGGAATCCATACCTATCCCCAACAAGAGCACCAATTTTCCCTTCATCAGAAATCCTGTCAGCCCCTCTGCCCTGCAGACAAGCCCCCCCTCCCCCGGCAGGGGTGTTTGACTGACACAGAGATGCAGAACAGAGGACCTCTCAGCAGGGTGAGTCCACATGCATGTGTGCCTTCTACTTTGGACACCCAGGACTATCTCCTTGCAGCAGTACCCAGTCGGAAAACAAGATGATTATTTTTTTCTAGCGGGGATTGTAGAGAGTAGAGGAAGAGAGCTGGGAAGGAGGAGGGGAGTTGAGGGGTGGGAGACCCACACAGTGCGGTTCATTTTCAGGAAGCAGCCTAGCTGGATCTGCAAGAGCAGCTCACGTTTTCTCAAGATGCGTTTGCTTTGAGATCCCCCACTCCGGATACCCCAGTGCCCTCCTTTCAGCTCTTGTCCTCGCATCACCAGCGGGCAGGGGAAGGAACCGTGGCATGGCAGTGGTCACAGTTCGCTTGGATAAACTCTACCATAATCTTCATAAACCTCAAGGCTCAAGGTGCAGGGGAAGATTGGAGGAAACTTGCTTTTCCGTTGGTTTCTCTGTGACTGCTGCGGCTGCTCATTCCTAGAACAGGAAGCTGGAGAAATTTAGGTGGGAGACATTATTCTGAGCAGTCGGGTTTCTTCACCAGTCTAGGGTACAACTGATTAGGAAAAGCTTCACCCTTGCATAACCTCCTTCCTGGAGGGCAGCTTCCCATGAAAAGGTGAATAGGCCTCTGTCTCACTCAGAGACACAGTAGGATCTCTTCAGTTGCTGGGCTTCTGCCCACCCCTCCCCTGATGGCTCTTAGGGCCGGAAATGGGACCCATCCATTCACTCACCAAGTGTTTATAGACTGTCTTTCCTTCTAGGTGTTTGGAAAACCTCAATAAACAAAATGAAGAACTCTGTGCCAATGTATTTATATTTTAGGGCAAGGAGAGAATAAACGGAAATAAATAAATTCATGCGGTCTTAGAAGGTGCTAAGAGAAACTTTTAAAAGACAGAGAAGGGCAGGGTGACAGGCATTGGAGGAGGGCAGGGAGGGGGCTGGGTGGACCTTGTAGACAGAGTACAAGGTCAGGCTCCACAGAAAGAGGGAGCCTGAGCAGAATGGGTGAGGATGACATGTGACCTGGAGGGTTCTGCAGGCTGGAAGCAGGAGTGCCTCCTTGTTCCAGGGTGGGTATTGCACCTGGGTATAGCAGGAGAAAGCACCTGATGACGTATGTGGGGGGGGGTCTGCCAGGGACTGTAAGGACTTGGTTTTTGAGTATAAGTATTGTAAAGCAGTAGCCACTCCTGGTCTCTGAGCACAGGGGTGATCAGGTCATTCTCTGGAGCTCACTCTGGAGAGGAAGCAGAGAACTTCCATGTGCCATTAGCAGCTGTCCACACTGGAGGCCCCAATGCTTCCGGGGATAGCCAGATGACCAATATGTTAACCCCACCCTCAATGCTTCCAGGGATAGACAGACGGCCTGCAGGCTAACCCCACCCTCGACAGTCTGGAAGGGTATATAGTGGAGAAGAGGAGAGTTGGCAAGAATCTCTACAGGACTCAGACTTCAAAACACATTTTTGAGGGGTTTGCCCCGGGGAAGCTAATGACTTTATGTCAAGCTGTTCCCCTTGTCTTTTCTCTCTCTATTTTTCTTGTGACCAAAGAGACAGATTCCAAAGAACACTAGAAGGGTACACTCAACACCCTCCAAACACAGCCCAGCTAAGCTGGTGGTTATATTCAACACACTCCAGCTCTCTGAGCGGCCCACCCACACTGCCTTCTGGGGTAAAATTCCTCATTGGAAAACAGACACAGAGCCCTATTTTAGGGGAATTCTTCCAAGGCTGCTGGTTCAATTTGAGCAAGACCCATCGGCTTCCCAAAGAGGAGGGATACCATTGTTCTAAAAGTCTGAAAGCAGGAGGGATAAGGTCTTCGGACTAACTGAAGAACCACCAAGATGGCTGTGTCTCTCACCCCAAATTCCAACAATGAAAGCAAGACCATGAGGTTGGAACTAATGTAATGACCTGACCCCCCTTTCCCCCCCCCAAAAAAAATCACTGGTCAGTGAATTCTGGAGCTTGAAAGTTCTTTAGAGGTATATCGATCCTGGAAACAACCTGTGCCCACATATACGAGTCCAAGTGGCTAGTATTCAATCACATCACAGCCAGTTATGCACAGCGAAGTGTAAACCAAGAATTAAAAATCTCGTGAGAATTACTTTAGCCCAGGGTAGCCCCTCTTGTGAGCACAGCCTGGTGGAAAGCAAAGCCTCCAAATGCCCTGGGGTCAGGTGGCTACAAATATGTCTAACTTACTGTTGGTCGTCATTCCCTCAGTGTCTCTGATTACCAATACAGAGCTGCACCAAGGCTTTGATCAGAGGTCAGACCCTGAGCCCTGTGGGAGTCAGAGGTAAAGTCTGAAGTCCCATATGGATTCCATGAGACTCTACAGGAAACCTCCTGCTCAGCCCAAATAGTGGCACTCAGATATCTAACTTGAGCGGAACTGTGGGTGGCTCTCTGACAGGGCCCATTAGAAAGACTAGTCTTTGGGACATGGGAGTACCATGCTGCCTGCCCTTTCCACTTGGATGATGTCCTCATCCTCCTGTAGGATGCATGAACACTGGGAATGTTGAGTTCTTTGCTCATCCCCACCCTCTTCAGTGGGGCTGTCGCTCTCATCACATAATTAGCACCTTTCCCGGGGGAAGCTCCAGCATTAGACTTTGCGATGATAGGAGATGGCTCGCGCTCCCTGGACCGGGGAGCGAGTAAGAGAATAATCGATTAGCTCAAGCTGCTTTTGCACTCATTTGTTCATTCGTGCACCCATTCACACACAAGACCAGAATTTAGCCTCTCTGGGGTGTTTAGAAGATCTGCATGCAGCTTATTCACCTGCTGTGCCCTGAGGAAATTCACGAAATCAACTGCTGGTCATATTAGTGGAGCCTGTGGAGTGAGGAGGTACCGTCTCTGTGCCTCAGTTTCCTCAACAAAACACCTTCCACGCCATCTGGTTGGTACACAGCAAAAATGTGAAAAGTGTTTCCAGTCTCTGCAGCCCCCAAAGTACAACTTCAAGGCCCAACTACCAGCCTCCGATCACACATGCTCAAGGCATGAGCCATTATTATAAAGAGGACTTGCTCAAGAAAAAAAAAAGGAAGCAAGGAAAGCTTTTGCTTGTCACGTGCAACACAGAACAAAAGTAGGAAGGACGTAAATAGAAGAGGATACTCAGGCGTCATCAATGTGTCAATCAGGTGAGCTGATGTCATTATCAACTCAGATAAGAATCATCTACTTATTTATTTATTTTGATTTTTTTCACAACAGGGCTTCTCTGTATAGCCCCAGCTGTACTGGAACTCTGTAGACCAGGCTGGCCTCAAAGTCAGAGATCTACCTGCCTCTGCCTCCCGAGTGCTGGATCAATATGAGAAGAACTGATGTCTTGCCATGTGTGGAGAAGCAGAAGCCTGCCTTGGGAAATGTTTTCCAATCGGACACTCATTAGCTGCAGGAGGAAAGTCAGACACTTTATGGCAGAGAAGTCTAGTGGAAACTACCAGAAGCAAATAGCTAACATCAAGGGTAAAGAGAGAAGCTGGCCTTCCTTATGTACATCCACCACAACGCATGAAAAGCCAGAGCAGCCCTTGCATGATGCCTGCTGGAAATACGGGAGCTGAATCCGAATACGAGGAGACACTCGGGACGTTTGGCTGGAGGAATAGTCTATAACTCATCTCGTCTGCATCCTTCTGAATGTACTACTGTCACAAAAGACAGGAAGCTCTTCCAGACTATAGGGCACTAGAGGGATACAACTTCAGTGTGGGACTCAGCTCCTCCTTTTATCATTGTCACAAGGGACTGGGACATAACAAGGGACACCCACATGAAATCCACACATTAAAGAAACAGTTTTTACCCAGGTTCAATAGTGTGATTGGTTGTGACCCAACAATTGAAAATATGTATATATTATTAATAAAAAAACATTTGGCATTATATTTAAAATATATCGTATATAATATATATCATGTATATTTATGCAAACTTGGTCACTTGCTAACATCAGGAAAACTCCTTATACTATTCTCTCAAGTTCCTATTGTCAGAATAAAAAGCTTAAACAGTAGCAACAAAGGAAGGATTATGTGCAAAGCCCTAACCCAGCATGGACCAGATGAAGTAAACCAGAGGGCATGGCCTGACTAAGTTTCTGGAAACCCATATGTCATGTGTGTCTCATACATTTATCATCCATCTTCAAGGCTTCCAGTAGTCATGATAAGATGGAAATGATGCTAAATGGGCCCATTTCCTCGTTGTTGGCGTCCCATAACTACCCATCCACACTAGCTAGCGCTTTAAAATGCATCTCTTAGACCCCACATCTCATCCCCATTCCTGACTGGTCAGCAGAATGTCCCCTCTGCTGCACATCTTGTCACCATACTTCCATCAAGCATAAACTTGGTGGCAGTTTGGTTTCTAGTGCTGTTTGTGCCCTCTGTTGTCCTGGGCTCTTCCTGTGACATTTAGATCACATGATAAGAGCCTCCCTGTCCTAGACAAAACACAGATAAAAATCAGCCTCGATCAGACCCTTACCATTTTGGAAATTCACAAACCAGACAGTTGCAGGGAATGGAATGAACACAATGTTGTCCTCCACGCCCAAATGGATGCAGAAACTAAACTGGACAATGGAGATAAAAAAGTTGTTTCCTCCTGGTGACTGGTTCCGACAACCTAAAGAAAGTGCAAGAGTGCCCCCTGCTGCCAGGACCTGGAATTTCAGCTTCAAGATGTGCAGCCTCCAAGCTTGAAATCAAGCCGTCTGCTCCCAGAGCACACATTTTTCAAATGCTATGCCACAGCTGCCCTAAAGCCAACACTTGAGATCTCACCTGCATTTTCATACTTCGTCCCTTCAACGGTCTCAATAGCCTGGCCGAAGAGCCATCCTTGTTCCCTGTCGCAGGTGATTTAAAATCAGCCATGTAAGAAAGTGTACGGGTGAAGTTGCTTACTCAAGGTCAGAAAGACTCTCCTTTAAAGCAGCTCCATCTTTAAAACTTTACATTATTAAAGGACCTCTTATAAATCCCCTTGCTCGTGTAGCAACATAAGCTACAGCTGGATCACCTAGTGGACAGAACTGGGCAATAGGACTAGATACAGAAGCAAGCCAATAACGCATTTTTGTAAGTCTGTAGACTTTATTAAATTTCCTGCTGAGATATAGCCCATCTAAGACTGGTCTTTGGGGTGCCGTGAATTAACAGTTCTTCCTCTCTCTTCAGTGGCAAGTGCCAGAATGGAAATGACTATCTTATATGGGGGTAAAAAACCTACTAGATCATGATCAGCATAGATCCGACACCCAAGGTTCAAGGCTCTCAGCTAGAATCTACAGAAGAGCAGCTGGTACAGAGACAATGAATATGAAGACCTAGATAGAAAACGCTGGTAAGACACGTGCCTAATGAGCGGTGGTTTTCTCAGAAAAGCTGCAGTCTTCAGCCTTCCCCGTGATATTTTACTATGTTGACATATAAGTGTGCTTATCTAGTGAATGTGCAGTCAGTCACATGCTGTTTCTCCAAATTTGTGTTCTTTCTCCTGGATACTCAAACAATAACTGGAAAATGAAGCCAGCTTTTGTTTTCCCCAAGTCAGACTGCAACAGTTACCAAAATGAGACCCTTTGGCCTTTGAACAGGTGAGAGAATCATAGGAAGATGAACCCAAAGAGCAGTCAGGGAATTAGGTCAGGAAATCACGGATGGGCCTGTCAGTCCAGGGACATAGGGTTCAGAGTGTCCACAACTGGGCAATGCTAAGGTCTGACATGAATTAATAGGAGAGTCTATGAATACAAACACGTGGCTCTTCTCAGAGAGAGACTTTAGTGTTGGTGAGAGACCAGTGGGCTTTCATGTCTAACCATCTGAGTCCACAGTGGCAATCAGCTGTTTTCCTCAGCTTCCTGAGGTTGTCTATTTGTCTGAGGGTCACCTTTCTAGGGCAGATGATGGCTAAAATTGTCATTCCTTCAACATCAAGAGCTCATAGTTTCAAAAGGTGAATTGCTGAGCGACAAGGGAAAGTCAGGGAGACGAGAGTGGAACACTTAAGAGCTGACATTCCGCAGGAGGAAGATGGTGGGGGCCCTCCGCCCCACACGTCCCTCAAATCCAGAGACAGTCTAATACCAAGTTGGGGGCAGGCAGTTTGTGTGACTTGATGCTCTGTGGTAGCTGGGCACAACTTGAAAGAAAATGTAACTCTGCTGTGGTGGTCTTCGGCATCAGGAAAGGTTAGAATGCACAGACACCAGACTGTCTGACACTATCAGATAATGGTATTGGAGCAAGGGGACGTACTGCTGAATATCTTAGAAAATGGAATTCATTCACCGGTTCAGTTTTAAAAGTGGATTGGAAAGAAGTGAAGAAAGCACCGTTCTTGCAACGTAAACATCAAGATTCAGCTTCAAGTCTACTGGTCGCTGATGCTTTGACCTTGAGCAAGATAGCAAATGTCTCCGGATCAAAGCCATCATCTGTAAAAGGTGTATAATGCTACATGCAATCGGTCCCAGCTTGTCGTGGAAACCTAGTAAGGTGGTTTACAACAGAGGAAAATGATACTCAGCGGGTTAAATGGACTTCCAAGGACACAAACCCTAGAAGTCAGAGCCCAGTTATAAACCTGTCTTGGGTCTTTCTCATCCCTTGCCCAGACTGATGTGTTGGGTTTAATACTGGGGACTGGAGAGATGGAACAGTGATTAAGAACAGGAATTGTTCTTAAAAAAGGACTTGAGTTCAGTTCCAAGCACCCAGGTCAGGTGGCTCCCAACTTCATGTAGTTTCAGCTCCCAGGGATCCGATAGCCTCTTCTATACCCTCACTCACATGCATTTCTCTACACACACACACACACACACACACACGCGCACACACACACACACACGTACACACAACTAAGAATAATAAAACTTTTAAAATTACTTGTAGAACTCCACTTATTCCCTAGCTCCTATCCTCTAGCACTTAGACTAGGACTTAGCACATAACAGGTCTGAAGTACAAGTTTGTTGAATAAACCAATCCAGGAATTAATGAATGGGCAAGCCAATGAATAGGTCTGCTGCAAATACTAGTACTAACAACTATAGGCATCATCATGAGATATGATTATCGTGTGTACCTAAAGTCATAATGCATTTCTCCAAATTGTACATGGATGTTGCAGATACTGATGTTTGTGTGTGTGGCTTTGTAATGATAATGTGTGCATGTGTGCAAAAGAGAGGCAGCGTGAGGATAAGGCACAGACAACAGCGTGGTCTTACATTAGCAGCCATCTAGATGGATGCTAAGCACCTGTCTCTGGAAACCCTGGGAGCTTTCTGGAAAGGGACCCCTTTCCACACGTCAGCTGATAGCCTTCTTTTGAATTGCATGTGGACATGTCCTTGAGGGGCAATTCTAGCCCTTTCACCGTCAGAATTTGATGCATAGGAACCATGAGGCTTGTAATTGGATCTCTCCTCTGCATTTCCAGAAAGCTCTATGATCAACTACCCAATGTGATCAGATAACCCTTCCTCACACAGGGAAGGCCACCACTGCCTGCCTCCACCTCCCCATGTTGAAGAAAGACAGACTGCAGAATGCTGGCCTTCTTAGGCTGCAACCCAGGCCTCCCAGACAGTACAGCTGCTTTCCTATTGGCAGTTTATGTTTAAAAAAAAAACAATGCTCATATTTCTTCCCCGCTATGCCTCTCGTTCCAGACTACAAAGCCAGGTGAGTCTGTAAGCTCACGGAGAATTAAACATTCCCCGTCTCGTTCTTATTTCCCCACTTAGCAGAGTCCTTGTCTGGGCAGACGATACTGTGACTCAACCTTCTCCTCTGTAGAATAGGGATAATGGCACAGAGGGACTCAAATGAGTAGTCCAAGTGCAATGGCAGAATGCTAACACAGAGTTCATTAAGCTGAAGTTGGCAAACAGTGGTTTTGTTGAAAAATAAATTCAATTTTGGATTATGCAAAAGGGAAGAGAGATTAAGTTTCACAGAAAACATAAGGGCATTTAGCTATATTTATCTGTCAAGACTCAGCTTAAGCACCCTTCCTCAGAGCCCCTGACCCTCCTTCTGCATAGCCTGGTGGACCCTCCTTTGGGCCTATTCACCCCATAGCTCCACAGAGCACACTCATTTTCAGCTGTTTGTCAAGCTGTTCTACAGTCCCAAGGAAGATACAGCTCAAAGCAAGGTCTTCCCAATCCTTCCAGGTCTACCGGTCAGTATAAATGAATGGGCTGTGCTAACCACAACCATTGATGTGAACTTCTACTAACCCAAATGAGTTGACTGTTGAGTCCCTGCATGTCAATTCAGGGAGAAAACTGTTGTGTGCAAGCGATGCCACACACGTAGCGGCTGGGTTTAGAGCGCAAGCCATTTAGGCTTGACAACAAGTGTCCTTACCTGCTGTCCTTACCATCTCGCCAGCCCTTGAATTTCAAATAAGCCAAAAACAATTGCAAAGCAAAAGTGTGTCTCGTGCAGTATCAGGACAGATACCTGTTAAACATGTATTTGTTTTTATCTGAAACTCACATTTAACTTGATGTCTTGGAGGAAGTGGCATCCAGAACCATGTGCGATAGAATAACCCAGGGGAAAGGAGAAAACACCTCACTTAGGAGCCAAAGAACAATCCCACAAAGACACCATCCCTTCCACCCAAGACTCCACAGAGCCCCAACACTAGTACCAATGACCTCCTAGATAAGGCACATACAGTATTAAGGCCTAGAATTAGCAAAGTCTCCAAAGTTTTTGAGGGAACAGAAATAGCATGCGTGGAACATCCTGCCTTTCCCAGCCCTGAAATGAGCCCTGAACTGAATGGCCATCACCTCGACTTCACAGTCATCTGCCAGGCTGGTTACTCAATCGGTTGTCAATCTAGGTTATCAATAGGCTATTAGGACACAGAATCATGATCACCCACCCACGTCCTCATAGTTACAACGTGTTAGAAAGATGTGAGTAAACCCAGTTCTCCTTGTGTAAGAATTTGCCTTTCTGTGGAGTCAGCTGCTTATGGCTCTTCTCAGGATCTTCATTACAATAATTCATTTGGTCTCAGTACCACAAGGAGACAAAGTCATGTGCTTTGCGCTAACTTCTGAGACAGCTTCCTGACACCATGTTAGGGGTGGGGAAGTCCATGGGAGTAGGCAAAGACTCTCATCCCACATTGCCATTCATTGCAGGAGTGTCTGTGTGGCATGAGACGTTCAGGACAAGGCCCTGCCCCCCTTCCAGTCCCTCTGGATTGTTAACCCCTGGACACAAGTTTGAAATTCTAACTTGTGGCCTCCCGTTGGTACACCAGGACCCACTTTTGGCTCCATCTCTCTTGGTCCCAAGCCAGCAGTGGTCTGTGGAAAGACAAGAGGGTTGGACAAGTGTGAATGGAACCCCCCTCCAATGGTCACACCCGCCTCCCCCCAGCCTCAATTCAGTTAAAGATTGCAGGAAGTGGTTTGTCCGTTTAGAAGACATCTCTGCCCAGAGGCCCTTCTGAGAAATGAACTTGCAGTTCTCTAAAGATAGATTGTGCAAAACAGAAGGGGGTAGCCCCCAAGGACCCTCCAACAGCAGCTCTCTGGAGACTACAGAGATCACTGCGGGGGGGCCCTCCAGCCCCACCCCACCCCTTGGTGCAGCTGCCATCCCTGAATGGGCCAAGTCAACACCTCGCTTTTGTGCAAGGCTCGGGTTTCATAGATCCAGCTAAGAAATTTTGTTCTGAGGAGGTGGCATTGAAAAAACACCACCAGGGGAGGGTCGTGGAAGACTGTGGGGGCGGGGTCCTCAGCTGCTCAAGTCCTTTATTTTCCATGGATTCCAACTGTGATTTCAAACGCCTCCGGGTTCTCTGAAATCATGTGATTTGACACGAGGTTCTCAGAAAGTTTAGGCCCCACTCCCAAGGTCAGGGTTTTCACGCCCAGAGGAACAGGTGACAGGATCTAGGAGCGTGAGGTGATGAGAAGGGGATGTAGCCCCCTGATAGAGGGACCGGTGAGCAAGTAAAGGAGTATTTAGTTTAGCCCATGCGTGGCATGAGAACACAGAGGCAATCCACTCAGAAATCAAAATTTTCTAGCAATCGGATAGAGCTGGCCTTGGGAAGAACAAACTGGGCCAGGTTTTGTTATACTGCTGTTGCTGCCTTACTGTGGACAATGAATTATTAAGAAGTTGCTGCTAGAAAAAAAAAGATTAGATTAATCAAAAAGGGCTAGAATCATCCAGGTCCTCCACTATATTATTACAACTCCTCTGATCAGAACTGTTCCTTTTTCTTAAAAGTCCCTCCACATTTATTCCAGTTTGTGGGCTTTCTCAGGGTTGGGAATACAGAGAAAATTAAGGCACAATGAGATTGGTGCCTAGGATGAGAGGGAAGAAAAGGTGGCTTGAGATTATTACACAGATTAAAAAGCTTGAGTCTGCAAAGGAGGGAGGGTGCGTTTACCCGGAGAGTGAGATGAAATCTGGGGATTGGGAACAGGGAGAAGCCTGCTGGAGAAGATGGCAGCTGAGCTGGGTTGAAAAAGGTGAATTCACCAGGCAAAGTGGACAAGGCTGCTTCGGCTGTAAGCGCACAGGCATGCAAAAGCCAGGTGGCCTAAAATAGCCCAAATGAGCTCTGCAGTTAGGCAGAAGCGATGAAGGTGGGCCACCATGGAATCAAAGCCACCTAAAGCATTTTTTGATGAGATCCAAGTGGACAAAAATCTAACAGGTGTTCCACCCCACCCAAGTGGGCTGTGAGAGTCAGCCTGGAGCCCTATGGCAAGCAGATGCCATGTTTGTAGGGAACTTGGAATCCCACCATTAAATCCTTGCTGCCAAACAGAGCATCAGCATCATGGCTTCACCCCTGCAACCCTGAGGATCATGATTACTTACTCTATAGTGTCCCTCCCAAAGTTCCACCCTGGGGAACCACCTGGAACCTGGGGACATGCTGCAAATCTCAGCTGCCTCGTATCTCCCACTTGCGACTGCTCCTGCTCACACAGCCCTGCTGCTTCACGCCATCAGACACTCTCTCATCCCTCCCACCTCCTTCTGGAACCTTCCTTCTGCTTCTCCACCCAGCACTCATCCTCCCTCTTTTCATTTTACCCAGCAGCTCTGGAAACTCCGTCCCTGCAAACCTGCCCATCCTTCATGCTACATACGCCTCCCATGGGAAAGGTGAGTCCAGAGACCCTGCCCTAGTCCCATCTCCCAACCCTTGGCGACACCCCAAACCCTCCAGACTCACGGCCACCTTCTTTGCTTTTCTGTTGGGGTAGCTGAGCACCTCTAAGGAAAGCCTTGAAGGTGTGAAGCAAACCAGCATCTCCACACTGGCGGAGTGTTCTGTTCAGTGCACTCTGTCTTTGGGAATCAAGCTCGTGTCCAGTTCTTTCTTCTGCTAGGTTTTCATGCCTCTATCATTTGCTTCTAAGACCTTTTCTGTTTATTTGTTTCATCCAACATCACCATAAGACACCACCTAGCTTCCTAATGCTAAACAGTATGTATGTCGTGTTCAATTCTTACCTGTCCAGACCCAAAAATAACTATTTCTGCACATTCTCCCTCACCCTATCAGAAGACATATTAACTTCCTACTGCTGCTATGACCAATTACTTTAAAGTTAGTAACTTAGAATGATACAAAGTACTCTCTTTCAATGCTGGTGATCCAAAACCCAAAATTAGGGGCTGAAGAAATGGGTCGGTAGTTAAGAGCACTTGCTGTGCAATCTTGAGGAGCAGAGCTTGGATCCATGCACCCATCTAACAAGCTGGGCATCCCAAGCATGCCTGTAACCCCTGATCTAACAAGGACAGAGGTAGGAAGAATACTAGGACCTGCTGGCTTCCAAACTAGGCAGGTTCAGGGAGAGACCCTGTCTCAAAGACATGGGTGGAGAGTGACAGGGGACCCTAGACTGTTGTGTGATATTTTGCTCGTATTCTGGCAATAAAGTTTGTTTTGAATCAGAGGGCGGAGCTAGCTATTAACTGGCCAAAATTAACCATAGAGGTTTTTGGAGGACTGAAGACAGACAGAGAGACAGGAAGTAGTAGGGCAGGGCCTAGGGTCTTTGCCCTTTTGGGTGGAAGAACAAAAGAGATAGGCGGTCACTGGTCTCTTCTCTGCCACTTCTCCGATCATTCAGGTTCCTACCCCGCTTTCTGACTCCTGAGTTTTCATTGATGAATAATTAGATGAACACTTCACTGGATACCACTTCAGGCTTTCAGCCTTGGGCACATGCATTTGCAACTACACAGACACAAACAGACATACACGCACAAATAATAGGTGTTTTGTAAGTTAATAAATTCAAAATGAATTATGAAGCTAAAAACTGGTACCTGCAGAGGTGCTCTCTTAGGAGGACCTGGGAAAATACCATTTTCTTGTTTCTGGCCTCTGGTAGCTTCCATCTTCCCTTGGCTGATGGCTACATCGCTCCAGGCTCTTCCTTCATCATTCCACCACCCTCTGCTCCATAATCAAGCCTCCGTCTGCCTTCCTTCTTAAAGGAAACTTACATTGACATTTAAAGCTCTCCCTGATAACCCAGAATAATCTTAGTACCTTTAAGATCCTTAATTTCATCATTTCTTCAATACCCTTTTGCCCATAGATCATAATAAGACTTGGGCAGCTACTTTCCAACCTAGCCCAGAGAATGAGCTCCCTGATGCCTGCCTTCATGACCACCCTCCACTACCTAC
>LOJH01020986.1:0-17494 GCA_001685095.1 Ellobius talpinus | reverse complement strand
TAGGGGCAAATTGAGGCACACAGGAGAAACCACTGTGGAGACACAGCAGGAATCAGGCATACAGAATGAAAAAGAGGTTAAAAAAGTCCCATGGCAGAATTTATATTAATAGAAACAGGTTAATTTAAGTTGTAAGAGCTAGTTGGGAATGAGCCTAAGACAAAGGCCAAGCTTTCATAATTGATAAGAAGTCTCTATTTTGTGATTTGGGAGCTGGTGTCCCAACAAGAAAGCTCCAACTACAGTGAGTTGATTCCTGTGCATCACTTTCTCCTAGGAAACTCTAGACAAAATCAACACATTAAGGAATTCATCTAATTTTCTTAAGTTTTGGAAGCAAGCTGTTTGCTATGGAGAGGATTGAAATTTTTGTATCAGATATTAACCCAACATAAAGGTTGCTTACAGAGTGGGAAAAAAATGGAAATGACAGGACAGCAGCCATAGCTGAAAAATTTGACCCAGTTGTCTCCTCTGCTACCTTTAGGTATGAGGGACAATAATGAACATCTAACTGGTCTCTAAACAGGAGAATGACAGAGATTTGTGGTGCATATCATCATTACTAAGCACACATCATCCCAGACTTATTTTCTTTGTTACATAACAAATGTTGGAGTGATTTCAGATAATCAGTCATTTTATCTGCACTGACCCCTCAATCGAATTTCTATTTTCTCAGGAAATTAACTCTTGGGGGTTAATTTCACTCTTGGGGGTGGGCATATCCAGTTCAATTCTGGCTGTTACCTTGAAGAGTGTGGTCTAGGCCAGAGCTTTCCTATTGCTCAACCTACATGGCTCAACCTCCGGTCTGGAGAATGTCTAGAATGTTCACAGAATGGAAATAGGTATAGAGCATTCATCATTGAGCAGGAAGATGCCTCTGACCTAAAATCCAGTAAAAAAAATCATTTACCCTGTTTAGAAGACCACCTTCAGTTTTTAGTAATTCAATATATAATAGTAACACACAATTTAATAATTGCAGCTATGATGTATTGTGCAATTATACACAGCTCACTCAGGCCTCAGAAAGACCCTATTCCTGAGAAAATAAATTCAGTTTTATTACCCACAGATAACAGGTGCAGGAACCGAGGAACAGAAATATCAGGTGATTGAGTTGCTCAATGTTACATGCTGGGATTTAAACACAGCTGTGTGGATTTCCTAGTTCTTTGGCTTCACCTACTATGCCCCATTGCAAAGTTATGGCTGCCTCCAACAAATGAGAACTAATATTTACCTGGAAATTTTATCAGCTTTCTTCTTTACTGTTTCAAGTGTATATTAGTATGTTAATTAATTCATAGTTATTTTTCAAAGGTATTTTTAAAGTAGTTATAGAGTTATAGAAAAGTCATAACGATTATGCAAAGGGTTTTTAAATGCTCTGTCTGTGGCTTCTCTCACAATTTGATTTATTTTTAGTTTACTTTGGTTTCATTATAGATCCCAGACTGAACTTTCTCTCAGATCCTCTTGCACCTGGGTCCAAGGGCTGGACCTCAAGCATGCATGACTACATCTGGCAGTTCTTCAAATACTATCTCTGATACATTTGTCACAATTAATCTACCAACGCTCATTTCCTAGCACTAACTAAACTCTAACTAAATTTGTTTCACTTTTCATAATATCCTTTCTCCATTTTAAGATCCCATCCCAGACACTACATTTATTTGCCATATCTTAGTAGGAACTTATGCTTAAGTTTCTCAGATTTATCTTGGTCTTGATGACCTTAAATGTGTTGAGAAATGAAAATCAGGTACTTTAATTTGGGTTTGTTTAGTACTTGCCTAGTCTGTGGATATAGTTTTGAGGACTATCTCAGAAGTGAAGGATCTTGTCCAAAACAAAATGGGAGCCATCAAGTATAATGCTACACTTACTGTCTGCAGAGTTTGGCAAGTTGCTCACTGTAAAGTTGCTTTTCTTGTATTCTTTGAGAGTTGACCACTTGACTAGAATGCCAAGCTCACCTCCTTAAGGAAATAGGTATTAAACTAACTGACATTCTGTGTGTGAAACATTTTTCTCTTCTGCATTTATTATTTTATTTGACAATTTATGCATCAATATGGATTAAATATGTTGCTTTCTATTTCAGTCTGAATTAGGGCATTTAGGTTTCTTTAACAAAATGCTACAAATGCAAAGGTTTATTATTCCACATTTCTGTGGGTTAGAGGGTAGAAGATTTAGCATATTCAGTGTCTGTTGAGAGCCACATCTTCTTACCATAACTCAGGCAGTGAAAAGGTAAGGAATTTCTCTATTGTTTCTTTCTTAAGGGCACTAATATCCTTCAGGAGGGCTCTGCTTTTATGATCTCATTATCGCTCAACAGCCCACTACCTAATACCTTTCCTTTGAACATTATAATTTAGGTGTATAGATCTTCGGGGGTATTAACATCAGAAACAAGGGAATCTACCACCCTAGTCATGTTGGATGATATTTTGATGTGTTCTTGGATTTGGTTTGTCAGTATGTTATTGAGTATCATTGCATCAATGTTCATGAAGGAGATTGGTCTGCAATTCTCTTTCTTTGTTGTGTCTTTGACCATCATGGTAACTGTAGCCTCATGAAAAGAGTTTGGTACTGTTCCTTCTGTTCCTATTGTGTGGAGCAATTAGGGGAGTATTTGTATTAGCTCTTCTTTGAAATCCTGGTAGAACTGCACTGAAATCATCTGTCCCTGACCTTTTTTTGGTCGGAAGACTTTAATGACTGCTTCTATTTCTGCAGGGGTTAAAATATATTTAAGTTTTGTAACTGTTCTTGCTTTAATTTTGGTATGTGGTACCTATCGAGAAATTGTCCATTTCTTTTATATTTTCCAATTTCGTGGAGTACAGATTTTTGAAGTATGACCTATTGATTCTCTGGATTTCCTCGGTTTCTGTTGTCATGTTCCCCTTTTCATTTCTGATTTTGATAATATGTATAATCTCTCTCTGCCTTTTGCTTAGTTTAGATAAGGGTTTGTCTATCTTGTGATTTTTCTCCAAGAACCAACTCTTTGCTTAATTTACTCTTACTTTTGCTGTCTTTGTTTCTATTTTATTGATTTCAGCCCTCAATTTGATTATTTCCTGACATCTCATATTCCTGGATGAGTTTCCTTCTTTTTTGTTCTAGAATTTTCAAGTATGCTGTTATGCCACTAGTGTAGGATATCCCCCAAATTCTTTATGTAGGTAGTCAGTACAATGAACTTTCCTCTTAACACTGCTTTCATAGTGTACCATAAATTTGGGTATGCTGTGCATTCATTTTCATTGAATTCTAAGAAGTCTTTAATTTCTTTATTTCTTCCTTGACCCAGTAGAGATTCAGTTGAATTTTACTCAGTTTCCATGAGTTTGTAGGCTTTCTACAATTTATGTTGTTGTTTTCTAACTTTGTCATGGTGATCTGCTAAGATACAGGGTTTACTCTGATTTTTTTTGTACCTGTTAAGATTTGATTTTTGACCAATTATGTAGTTGATTTTAAAGAAGGTTCTATGAGGTGCTGAGAAAAAGGTATATTCTTTTGTGTTTGGTGGAATGTTCTATAGATGTCTATTAAGTCTATTTGAGTCATAAGAACTGTTAGTTCCCTTATTTTTCTGTTAAGTTTCTCTCTGGCTGACCTATCCATTGGTGAGAGTAGGGTGTTGAAGTCTCCCACTATTAGCGTGTGGGGTTGATGTGCGATTTAAGCTTTAGTAATGTTTCTTTTACAAATGTGTGTGTCCTTGTATTGGGGATATATAAATTCATAATGGAGACGTTATCTTGGATTTTTTCCTGTGATGAATATGAAATGTCCTTCTTTATCTCTTTTGAATAAATTTAGTTTGAAGTCTATTTCGTTAGATATTAATATAGTTATATCAGCTTGTTTCTTAGATCCTTATTGTTGGAAACTCTTTTCCCAAGCCTTTACTCTGAAGTAATGTCTGCTTTGAAGTTGAGCTGTATTTCTTGTATGGAGCAGAAGGATGGATCCTGTTTTCTATCTATTCCTATGTCTTTTTATAGGCAAATTGAGTCCATTTGTATTAGGGGATATTAATGACCAGTGATTCTTAATTCCTGTTATTTTTTTGTTTTTATTGATGGTGGTGATAGTGTGTGTTTCTTTTTTGGGATTTGCAGGTGTGAAATTATCTATTATCTGTGTTTTCATGGCTGCAACTAACTTCCTTAGGTTGGAGTTTTCCTTTTAGTACTTTCGGTAGGGCTGGATTTTTGGATAGGTACTGTTTAAATCTGGTTTTGTCATGGAAAAATCTTGTTTTCTCCATCTATGGTGTTTGAAAGTTTTGCTGGATGGAGTAGTCTGGGCTGGCAACCATGGTATCTTAGTGTCTATAAAGTGTCTCTCCCAAACCTTTTGACTTTTAGCATTTCCATTAAGATGTTAGGTGTTACTCTGATAGGTCTGCCTTAATATGTTACTTGACCTTTTTCCTTTACAGCTCTTAATATTCTTTCTTTGTTCTTTATGCAGGGTTTTGATTATTATGTGCTGTCGGGACTTTTTTTTTCCCAGTCAACTTGGTGTTCTGTAAGCTTTTTGTATCTTCCTAGGTATGTCTTTTTTTAGATTGGGAAAGTTTTCTTCTATGGTTTGTTGAATATGTTTTCTGTGCCTTTGAGTTGGACTTCTTCTTCTATCCTTATTATTCATAGTTTCGATCTTTTCATGGTGTTCCGAATTTCCTGGATATTTTGTGTTAAGACTTTTTTTGTTTTGGATTTAATGGGTTTTTTTGATCGATGAATCCATTTCCTCTATTGTATCTTTAGTGCCTGAGAATCTCTCTTCCATCTCTTGCATTCTGTTGGTTATGCTTGCACCTATAGCTTCTGTTTATTAATCCAGCTTTTCCATTTCCAAAATTCCCTCATTTTGTGTTTTCTTTATTGCCTCTATTTCAATTTTCAAGTGTTGAGCTGTTTCCTTCACCTGTTTGTTTTCTCTTGGCTTTCTTTAAGGGACTTATTGATTTCTTCCAATTTTTATTTGTCTTTTCCTTGATTTCTTTAAGAAAATTATTCATTTCTTCTTTAAGGATCTCTATCATCTTCATAAAGTTATTTTTAAAGTCATCTTCATCTGTGTTAGGATGTTCAGGCCTTGCTGTTGTAGAATCACTAGTTTCTGGTGGTGCAATATTGATCTTTATGTTGTTGAATGTATTCTTACTCTGCCATCTCTGCAACTTGGTTTGGGGTAATTGCAGGTTCAAGTGTTGATTTTTCCTCCAATCAGTGCAAGTGTGTCTGTGCCTCTGATGCTGTGGGGTTGTTTGGACCAAGGAATGGGTGGTAGGGATGCTGGAGGGGTCTGCCTTCAGGAGTCTTTCTTTCTAAGTGGTTGCTGGAGCTTCAATTGGTGGGAGAGGAGCATGGGATTTATCCCGGGGTATAAGAACTGAGGCTGGGGCTGTGCACCTGGGAGACCAGTCACTCATCTTTGCATCCAGTCGGTACAGGAGAAGCCTGTGCCTTGGAGTCTCCTGAAGCCATGGAAATTGTATGTCAAGGGAGTTGGTGGTAGAGAAGTTGGAGAGGTCTGCCCATAGGAGTATTACCTGTGGCTCATCTGCTGGGGTGGAAACAAAACTTTTAATATCAGAACAATAAAACCTATAATTCTCTTTATAGCAAATACATAATATCAGTGCTTTGGCCATCTTGAGTCTAAAGGCCTTTACTAAAAAATATAGCTTTAAACTTTACTTAAATTGAGTTTATGATCCCTGACTTCCCTGCATCTATATAATAAAGGAATATAGTAAAGTTAGCAAATTCTAAACTACATTGACAATTTATCATGCTTAGTTTGTGAATTTTAGAAACATTGCATGCACCTATGTTAATTGGTAGTCCTTGACTTAGTTGTAGCATACAAAGCAACAAAATACAACACACATACTTGGTAACATTTGTCCGCATCTACAGGGTGGTAGCTAGATATTAGGTTTCCATAACAACAATTAATTATCCTACAAAAAATTAGGACTATATTATAATATGCCACCATGACAAGTTTTTATGCTGAAGAAAAAAATCTAAATTAAAGCCCTTATTTGTAAACCTTTATTCAAAAAGTAACTTTTCAAAAATAAAATGTGTCTACTTACTAATGACTACACATAAGATTTTAATTTTCTTTTGTGTTAGGAAAATAGAGCTTCAAAAAATAACAAATAGAAAAACTCACCAGTCTAATGTTTGGTCCTCTCAGTATCAGACGATTTGGGTAGATCAGTAAAATTCTGGCTCCCGAATGAGTACACATAAGCTTGTGTAAAGAGCATCTACTTGAAGAGGTGAACTGTTGCTGGGCCCTAATGTCTTCCTCAGAGGAGGGGGTAAAAACATGCAATGTCAACATCTCAGACACTGGGAGTCAGGTAGAAGACTTACAGCAGACTCCTTTATTTAACAATGGGGAGGGTGCTGCGGGAGCTACCTTTGCTCCTTCAGCCAATAGCCTTTGAGATACCAGCGCACTGGGGTATGGTATCTTTCGCTTTAAAAATAAGCGGTGGCAGCCCTCTCGCTTCTTGCTTGCTTTGGATTCCGCTTCTGGCTATCAGACGCTTTTCCTGGTCTTGCAGGAGGCTGTTGTCTAGGACGGTGATCTGTAAGTTTTTTCCCTTTAAATAAATAAGCTTTTGTTAATCATAAATCCAAATTTGTTTGGGATTGTTTTGTTTTGTGACTTAGTCCTTTAATTGGCGCCAACGTGGGGCCAAACCCCGCTCAGCTGCCTGCCGCCAGGGCAGCTTGGCTCGAATCCCCCCTCTCCCAACCTTTGCGTGGAGCCAGTAGTGACCTCCACGCCTCCCGGGATTCTGAGCGGGGTTTTAATCCTTGGACCGTGAGTCGCAGAGCTCACAGCATAAGCGCAAGCAGTTGCTGAAGCTAAGCTGTTTGAAATCCCCCGGGCGAGGGCCCGCGGTCGCCGTGGCCGCCGCACGACCGCCATAGACGACGACGCCCACACACGTCTGAACTTGGGGAGATGGAGAGCCCGCGCGGGGCCCTGCGAACAAACTCCCAGCTGCGCGACAGGATGGGGCTTATATACCCTCCTAGGACCCAGGCGTTCTGATCCGTTGACAGTTGACATCTCATTCTTGTCCCTCATTGGTTAGGCATAATCAGGACCTTTGACAGCACCTGTTGCTAGGCGCTCAGGAAATGATACTCGGGTTACTCCTTATTGGCTAGGTAGGCATGGTTAGGACCTCTGACAGTGCTAGGCTGACTTCAGGTTGCTTCCTTGAGGCCTGGTAGACCTTAACTTCCAACAGTGAACTACAGAGGAAATTCCAAGAAAAATTTTTTCATTAAATGTTTTCTATGTTCTTAAAAATGCATTTATATCTGACTCAGATAGTGTTTCTATTCTATAGAGGACAGAAGGGAGTACTGTATAGGGAAAGTTCTCAGGGCTTACCCTTTAACCACAGGACAAAGGCCCTGCAGGCTAAGTTTATGTATGGAAAATCCTCTGTTCATGCATCCTTTCAGCTTAGGGCAACCTCATTTTCCTCAAGACAAATAGGCCTTGAAATGGGCTTACATAATTTTGGTATATGACCCACTGATGTTGGATCTATTGATACTTATCAGGAAAGAATCATGAGATCATGAGTGGGCCATCAAAATATGTAAAATTTCACAAACAGACAAAATAACCTTCAAGGATATATATATATATGGAATGATATGCTTAGGGCCAGGTTTCTCTCTGGCAGTATTCTCCTTAGAGGCTACTATATAGGTAAAGAGATGAAAGTAAAAAAAAGGTAGAGAAATGTTGCAATCATTAAAGAAAAAAATTACAACTCATTTAATGGGTCATTTAGAAAAGAAACCCTTGGAATTTGACGGAACTGATAGGAAATACTGAGATGTATAAGTTGCATAGGCTTCTGGGAAATGTACATTTCTTCAGCCTACTCTCATCATCTGGAATATGTTTGCTGTGAGAGGTTGGAAGAGCTTACAGTGTACTGAGAGTTTCAGAACTACATTAGAATCAAATGATCATGAATAAAAGGAAGAAATGTCAGCTTCCTATCAGGCTCTGGTACAAAACATCCTAGGAATTTGAGTGAATCCTCTAATGAAACCCAAAGGCATTTCCAACAAAAAATAAGAAATGGAATCGAAAGCTTTTCCACAAGGAGAGTAATCACTTGTGATGCATGGCTCAGTAAACCATTGCCTGCATACTTTTTATTGCTCAAACACCCAAGCAAGGGACTCAAGCCTCTTGCCAAACCATATGTTCTGCCTGTCCTTCCAGTCCAAGAACTCAGCTTTTCCTAGCCAGTTCACTCAAGGAAGAAAACTGCATTTTTTTCTAATGACTTTTCTAAGGTAATAATGACTTAGGAATGCAGCCATCTCTCCACAAGGCCCAGTTATACTTTCTCTGGAAAAATGAACTCAGCATATAAGGCCAAACTTTGAATCTTTGAACTTTCTTGATTGACAGATATACATAGATTTCTCATGTGATCATATTTCACTTAAGTAGTTAAATTTATTTATTTTTCTGGTAAGACCATTATTTTGTTAATGCAATTGCTAGTCTAGCAAACTATCTTTACCCCAACTCTTAGAGGTTAAAAGTATAACAATACTATAATTTCTGAAGGTTAATTGAGCTGTTTATCTGTTCATGTTATTTTAGAGACATAAAATTCCTTTTATTGCTGTCCCTACAATAGATCACAGGGGAAATATTTACAAAATATGTTCTAAGAAACTGAATTCATTTACCAATAGAAATAATTTTCAATGGAGACCCGGGAGGCTGGCAAGCCATACCAAATAAAATTGTGAGCATTAGAGAAAGTCTTTGTTGGATATGGAAAATATCTAGATGTACATAGATTTTTTTTTACCCTAAAATTAACCTTCTTTATTGTCTAATATATATGAGAGCAGCTGGGGTTTGGGAGCATCATCAACTGCTGCTGTATGCCAAGAGCTTAACAACCTGTGAGGAAGACCCGGGGATATACACTATGAAATGAGAAACCTTCTAAGAAAAGAAATCACGTCCAAACCTTTCCCTCTGATTCCTCCAAACATCTGAGTGCCATAAAGAATGCAAATATTCATTTGTTTTTAATCACAGATAGTTTCATGAATGTATTTCAGTCTTGAGGTTTCTTAAAATCTCAGTGCAGAAAATTATAGTTACATAGAACATATTTTTAAAAGGTGGCTCTAAATATAAACTGTTTTTGGGTGCTACAGATCTCACCTCAGAGGGTGTCCTACATGAGACATTGTGCTGGTGGGAATTGGACTGGAGACGCCCTTGGCATTTCCTAAATCTGGTGCACCAGAGGAGAGTAGGGAAATGGCTCTGCTTCTGTCCTATAAGGCCTAGCTCTTTTCCCAAGAGAACAGTGCACGCTCTGTGATTTAGTTTATTTGAAGTTTAAGTGATGAGTTTATCATGTATTGAAAAAGAAGAAAAAGAAGCAAAATTTACAATTGTAATCAAAACTTCATGTTCACATAGTGAACAAAACACTCTCAATTTAATAATTATTAGTATATGTAATGAGGCGAGAAATATTTGAAAACATTCTACTTTCTCTGAGTCCCTAATCACTTGAAAATCAGGCAAAAGCAAAATAGGATATGCAGAATGGGTAGTAATATAGTTAGTCATCACAGCTGTGGAGCACACAATATAAAACTTTATTTTCCCAAGGATCTAATACAGCTTGGAATAGAGAACTCAGAGAGACATAATAATTAATTAAATTATTTTTGAGCTTTGACAAAACTGTTATGGGAGTTAGGATGGGTTACTGGTTAGAGATCAATTGGACCTACCATGGTGAAGGAAGAGAAACAGATTTTAGAAAGGCGGAAGACAGAGATGTAATCTCCCTGAAAGACAGCCACACCATGGTTTCCCTCTCTAAGCTGTCTTACTAAGGACTCAAATTCTTCTAGCCTTATTTATGACACACTCACCCTTTCTTTCAAATCAGGTTCAGCCCTGGTCTTTACCAGTCCTATTCATCATAGATCCTGGGGGAAGTGGAAACTGAACACTGAGTTTATCCACAATAAAGGAGATAGGAATTAGATAGATATGTGCACCTAATAGAGGTTCATATAATGCAAGTATGTACATAGAATATTGAAGACATCACATGGGTCTTTCAGTTGTCATCTGGAGGATGCGAAGAGCAAGATGAGTTTTACATGAGATAATATTCTAATCTGAAAATTCAATTAAGAGAGCCATTACAATTTTTATAGTATCAATAAAAATTAATATTAGGAAAAACTTTAACAAATTGCTGCAAAGCTTACACACTGAAAACTAAAAGAAAATCATTGAAAGGAATTTTAAAAACCTAAACAAACAGACAGTCTATTCTATATTCATGGAGTCAAAGGTTTAATACTATTGATCTCACAATGCTACCCAAATTTTGGCCTATATCCAAAGAAAGTTCTAACTTTCAGCTACAGTGGGTACCAAATAGCAAACATTGAGAAAGAAAAGTAAAGTTGGAGGATTCCACTTCCAATTTAAATCTTTCTATCAAGACAATACAGTACTGACATACACAGAATACAGACAGAAATAGAAAATAATTGTCACAAGAGAAATAGGCAGTTTATTTATAATGAAATTGTTTGATTAGAGTGCCAGGAAAACCCAGTGAAAGGGAGATCAGTCGACAGCCATTATGCACCTATTAAGATAATAATTGAAAATGCAGGAGCAGCGGCTACTGAGGGGGTACAGAAGCTGGAAGACACATACATTTCTGGTTGGAAAGCAAAATGGTTAAAGCAAAATAGTGATTATGGAATAAAAACAGTTAAACCTGGTATTTTTACATAATGGGGCCACTCTCTTTTAAATACATATTTGAGAAAATTAAAAATAAGTATTCACTGAAAAAAGTGTACACAGATGTTCATAATAACATTACTCACAAGAGCTGGAAAGAAAAGCAGTTTCTATCAAAAGATGAACAGATAAAAATGAATCTACCTACATATGAATGAATTTAGCCATCAAAATAAATAAGTGTTAATGCTGAATCCTGAATAAGTGTTTTAAAAGTCTGTGTATAGAAAATGTGGTTGATCGTTTGATTCAATGATTTATCCCCAGTGCCTAGCACAGGGTGAGAAGCTATGACAATGCAGATCAAGCCTTTTCCCTTAATGGTCCAGAGGCAGCCAGATGTTGAATTACTCTATAATCCTGCTAAGCCCGGTCAATAATATTCTAGTCCTAGTTTGTCTATGGCTTAGCTGTTGTTTAAATTTGTATTCATAAAATTCATAACATTTATGGTAAATGAAATTCATTTCTGCAATCTCATCAGTCAAGAAGTGCTGAGACTCATTGTCCAGCTTATTCAAGACTGAGCAGAGAGTAATGCCGAGGGACAACATGTCTCCAAAGCAGCACAGCAGTGGGCTACAAAGATGGGAAGTAAATACATGCATGCAGTTTGGTTGATTGAAAGGTTTATGGGTGGAATGTTGGAGGGTGAGAGGACAGGTGAGGATGTGTTAGAATTTCAGATCACATTAGCTAGCCTAGAAGAACTCTCTTGTTCAGCACTGTTTTAACTTCCTGATAATCTTCCAAGTTCACTCCAGATATCCTGACAAACAGCTATTGATTTCTAGGACCTCAAAGAAACCTTGACTGTACCTGAATGATTCTCACCGAGACATAAAAACCTTTTGCTTTTAACAATGGCCTAGGGACATTACAAAGACTGTACTGTGGCCGCTGAAGACTGTTGTGTGTCATCTAAGTAGGGCTCTTAAAAGCAAATATTCTTATTCTTATCTTACAGAGGCAGCCAGTCAGAGACTACAATACCACCACCACCCAGGTACAGATGGAGAATCGGAATAGGGTCTTTGTACTCTTGTCTTTCTCATTCTGTAATACTGGTTCCTGAAATTCATAGTTTCTTGTTTCTGCCCTTGGCATATAGGTGTTTTTACATAATTTTGTTTTTATTGAGACCTTATAATATGTTCTATATAGCCTGCAGCTGTTTTTAAATAGTTTTGTTTTATCTGTGACCTTAGAATATGGTTTATATATTAATTTATATTCTACCAAATAAAGTACTTAAGGTGAAAATACTTAGTTAAGGTTTCTATTACTGTGAAGAGACACCATGACCATTGCAACTCTTGTAAAGAAAACATTTTATTGGGGTGGCTCACTTACAGTTCAGAGATTCCATCTATTATAATCATGATGGGGACCATGGTAGCATTTAGGCAGACATGCTGTTGGAGTAGTAGCTAAGAGTCTTATATCTTGCAGGCAACTGCAAGTTGACTGAGATATGAGGAAGAATCCTGAGCCTAGGAAACCTCAAAGCCTACCACCCCTACAGTGACACACTTCCTCCAACAAGGCCATTCCCACTCCAACAAACCCATACCTTGTAATAGTGCCACTTCCTATGAGACCATGGAGGTCAATTACATTCAAACTATCACAGTACTAAAAAACATCATAGAATTTACCTGAAGTTGTGGAACTGGAATAAAGATCATACCCAATGTTAAACTTCATTTAATTTAGTTAATTTAACAAACTGCTGGTGTGGTTCCTGCTATGAACTAACATCATATGTGAGTACAGAGACAGAGCCACAAGACTTCTTTCTGGTAACAAACAGCTTGTATTTGTTTTAGCTTTAGTGAGCGATGACAACAATATAGACAGTGTTGGAGGGACTTGTCAAGAAAGCTGAATGAGGGCCTAGAGGAAGGGTAGGATGCAGGACTTTGGAAGAAGTCTGGGAGTCCTTCTCTGAGGCAGTAATGTTGGATCTGGACTCTAACACTGAATAAGCAGCTTGGTTGGGGGAGGCTTGGCTTGCTTATAAGAAAGAGAGCATATAAGGGCTATCAGGAGAGAGCTCTTTAATGCCTTTGAGAAAGGCAAAGAAGGCCAAGCAAGACGGTTGAAGTATATATTAGGAAGAAACAAGATTGGAGAAGGAAGCAGTGCCTGGACTAAAAGGCTTGTAAAGGTTCTGATGAATTGATTATAGTGTAAGAGAAATGGGAAGGTGTATGTTAGAAAGGACCTGGCCTAACCATTTTCTTTAATCATTGTAGAAGTTAAGAGAAAAGCAGGTCAAACAGGTAATCATTGTGCAAAAAGATGACCCTCAGCTTTTGTTGGTATCTATGGGAAAGGAGCAGATACTTTTTAAAGGTTTCTGGTTCATTGAATAGCCCAAGTCTCCAACTGACTCTTCCAACCTGCACCAGCTCTTATCTGAACATCAAATGCCAACATAGTTTTAGATACATGGGAGCTTAACTGTGGAACACCCACAGAGGAGGAAAGGTGGACTGGGGAGGTTAAGAAGAAGTGGCTAGCATCAGACTGTAGTGTCAGCCTACATCTTTCCAGAGATGGAAGGAAGACTAGCAGGTATCTCAAACTACAGGAGAACTTAGAGTGTCCAACCTGGTTGACAGGGAGTTCAAGAGAAGATGCTAATCGTGAATGTTCTGCATAGACCAAGAATGGGCCTCCCACTACCTTTGCCATGCTCAAATAATGGCATCAGACAGGCTCAGCATAAATACTGTGGGACACCCCACAATACAGCATCTGGAATGGTTGCTCATCAAGGAGGCTCTCAAATCTCTCCTTTTCCACTCCAAGTCATTATCCCTCCTATCAGTAGGCCCCAACTTCCAGAAACTGGAAGAATTAATCTCCATGGACCTATCAGGTCATTCATCCCCAACTATTCAGAAGTCAAGTTCTTTCTTTGGCTCATCTACCTCATCCCTTCAGAGGGTAGTGAGGAATTTCCTTCACTCAGTCTCAAACTTTAAAATGTAGAGAAAGGTAACATCAATTTGGAATGCATCCTGGTATTCTCTAGTGCTTGAAAAGCAAAATAAAACAATATGCTAATTTAGATTATGCCATTTTCATTTCTAGAATACTTCTAGAAGACCTTCAAACTGGTCTTCTCTTTGTTGTTACAGATTGTTTGACTAGTGAGAAACTGGAAGTCCAGGTGGATGGGAGGAAAACAGGACAATAAGCATGGTGGTAAACTGGTCTAGCACCCTGGTCTCTGAGATTCCCAGGTATTGTTTACCTAGTTTTAATTATTTACTGGGGAAACATTACAAGAAATAATTTGAGAAAAAAGTTTGTTCTGTTCTATTCCAATAAAGACCAAGGGAAAACTCCTATTTTTTAATGGGAGAATGGGAGAGATATTTAGTGTCAAGAAGGAGAAACACCACTAGTAACACACTTTGTAGAATCTATACTGGAAAGGCATTTAATTTTTTGACCCATTCTGAGAGTGGGCAGAGCTTGTTTCTTAAAAGGATAGGGTACCCAGGAGACGGAGAAGCCAGCATAATTAATTACAATAGCAGGAGCACATTCATGTTGTTCCAAAGCATTTTTGGTTTAGTACATGTGTTTTCCTTCCCTTTGCTCATCTTTTAGTCATCATTAATAAAGTATGACAGAACAGAGTTTTCATTTTCAATTATTATCCCTCCAGTTTTGACATCATTTATAAACACTTGTGATTTTTACTTATTAACCCTACAATTCAATTTTTAAGAATCTAGGGACATATGCTAGCCTGTTCTCAAGCTAGCAGCTTTTGTGGCTATGAGGACACTAGACCAAAACAAAATATTTAAGCCAGCCCAGGCATAGTGCCATGTCCCAAGCAGTGTGTTATTAACTCTTAATGGTTAGAATGTCCTCCCCCGAAATCCTCAGGCCAAAGCTGCTGCAGTTATTATTCAAATTCTAGCATAACACAATGTTTATATTTTATATTTCTATAGAATTTGTCTAATTCTGGCATTCTGTTATTTCTTGATCCCCTGACACCACAATGGCTTTGTATGTGCAAACTTTTCTAAGAAAAGGAGTCCGCACATCTCGGGCTTCTACCGTCTCTGCACTCTGTGCTTTGCTCATCAGTATAAGTCTCTGTGTAGGGCTGAGGTAACTTCAGTTAATCTAACTTTGTTGCTGTCTATGCCATGTAGTTGGCAGAGTGTATAGTGGGAAGAGGCTGACAATCTGATTTGTGGCCAGCTCCTCAAGCCCACTGAATTTTGTTGACTTTTGTAAGTTTACTTTGCTTTGATTATCTTGTTCCTGAATAAGTACAGGGACAGATGTTTCAAGAATATCTCATAGCCTCATAAAGGGACCTTTGGCTTCTTTATGTGTGTCACAACCTCCAATGAAGTAGAAAAGGATATCTCCTTAAAAGTAAGGGGTGGGGGGCAGGGTAGTATGCTCAGGACTTTCCTGGGGAACCTTAGAAGCAGCATTCCTGGGAAAAGGCAGAAATTCTTCCTATGAAATTTCCCATCAATCTAATATCCCCAAATTATACATACGTTAAAAATCCCCAAAGTATGCATCAGGTGGAGATGGAAACCAAAGGTGGCATGGTGTCCATCATATATGGCCCTGCTTTGATGGATCTTTGTCAAGCAGACAATTGCTGGCCGCTTCAAGCCTAGAGCCTTCACTAACCAAATCCAAGCAGCCTTCAGGGAGCCACAACATCTAGTTGTGATTGCTCCCAGGATTGATCACCAACCCCTAACAGAAGTGTCTTACGTCAGCCTTCCTGCCATTGCTCTCATCTGTGTTACATGGGGATTGCCATCCATGTACCAGCGGAGCTCACTCAGTGGGTATGATGAATTCTGGCCTGGGAAGGACTCCATATGTATGGAACTGCCTCCAGTGTGCACCTTAAGAAGTTATATCTGTTCTTTAACTTCCACAGAGACCCAGAGGAGATTGAGAAGAAAGACGGGCTGCTGCTGAGAAGACTGTGATCAAAGAAGAACTTCAGGGTGAATGGACCAAGCCAGCTCCTGAGTTCACTGCTGCTCAACCAGAGTCGGGCAGACTGGTCTGAGGGTGTGCAGATGACCTCCATAACCATTCAGCAGTTCCCTACTGAAGGCTGTCAAGCCAGTTACTGAGGACTAGTCCCCAGCTCCCACAGGCAGGTAACTGAGTGGGTTGGAGCCATCACTGAGTGGTCCTGAGCTCCTCTACAGGCACCTGAGCAAAGGGATAAAAGGTGGAAGGAAAATAAGTTCCAAGAAAAAGAAGAAGGGCATGATGGCACCACACCTTTGATACCAGCACTTCAGAGGCAGAAGCAGGTGGATCTCTGTGAGTTGTAGACCAACCTGGTCTACAGAGCAAGTTCCAGTACAGCCAGGACTGTTACACAGAGAAATCCTGTCTCAAAAAAAAGAAAAAGAAAAAAAGAAGGTTAAAAAAGAAAAGAAAGAGAAAAAACTGCTATGAAAAACATGACATTTCATTGAACTTTTTATGACTGCTCAAGGAATTATGGGTATTATTGAGAATATTGAAGGCCAAGTTGTAACTCTGATGTTTCAAATATTTATCACAAAATGGAGCGATTGGTCAGGAAATTAATGGTTCTATTTGAAAGGACAATGCTGTAAAATTCATGCAAAATAAATAAGAAAGATATCAATATCACTTCATCAAATCCATATATTGCCATGAAAATGGATACCCAAAACTATGCCATGATTCTCTTATTTAGAAATAATCCCTCTACAAAGAAGTGAAAACATAAAGTCATATGAAGGTAGTGGAGCCCATTGGCTCACAGTGATTGGATTAATTATTTTATAGAAGTTAGCTTATCCTTCAATCAAATGCAACAGTGACACAGAAGAGTTAAAGATATTTATATTAGTGATTATATTATAATACAGGAAGAGACCATGGAACAAAAGAGTTCAAATGTGACTCTGCCTCTGCCTACTCATTTTTTGCTTGGGGAACACCCTTGTCCTTTAAAATATCCATTAAAATATAGCTTTGGGGGCCTTACATTAGTAATGTCTTTAGGAAGAAAAAAGGAGAAAATTTATTTGAAATCCTATAATTCAGCAATTATCTCTTCCACAATTCTGTAGAAATTCTTTCCAGATAATTACACAAAATTCATCATAAAATGAACTAGACAAGCTTGTTAATCTAACTCTATTTTCTTTTCTCTCTTTATTTCTTTCTTCTCTTCTCTTCTCTTCTCTTCTTTTCTTTTGTGGGTGGGGGAAAGAAAAGAAGGAATTTTATTCAATATGACCAAATTGGGAAAAGGGACAGAGAGACTCAGTGACTCCCTGAAGTCTGTCTGCACTCCTGGAGTTTAAATAGAAAAATGAGAATATGCATATCTAAGCAGTCCTGTGTGAGGCCTGCCCACCATACAGTCCTGTTCTGTAAGAAAGTCTGACAAGTTGTTAGAAGTGTGTGAAATCTCTTTCTTGTAGCACGCCACTTCTGCCAGCAGAAATTGACGACAACAACAGGATTCTTCTTGGAACACACTTTATTTGGAGCAAACTACTTGAAAAGA
>LOJH01020985.1:24431-35236 GCA_001685095.1 Ellobius talpinus | reverse complement strand
CCCTCTCATTCATATATAATCATTCTTCTCCTTTGTCTCTGGAATTATTGTTTTATGCTTTACCTTTCAGCTTGTTTATTATATGACAAGCTTAATAACCATCATATAAAAATAACTAGCAATTATATGCATTGACTATTTTATGGAACAAAAGAGGTGTCAATGAACGGGTTTCAGAGTACTAGTGCTTTCATTGTAGTGCACATTTTTCTTCCCCTCAGTCACTATATGTGAGCCATCACACCGCTCAGTTGCAATCATTATAACTACATTGGGGTAAAGAAACTATCATGAAGAAATGCATGTGTAATTGCCAACTGTGGTGATGCACACCTTTAATTCCAGTGCTCAGGAGACAGAAGCAGGTGGATCTCTGTGAGTTCAATGTCAGTCTAGTCTACAGACAGAGTTCCAGGACAGCCAAGGCTATTACACAGAAGAATTCCTGTCTCAAAAAAATAGACAAACAAAAAAAGAAGAAGAAGAAGAGGAGGAGGAGAGGAAGAAAGAAAAAAATGGTTGTATGTGTTTGCCTAATGTTTAAGTAGAAAATCTGATAATTGTCTTTGGTAAGACACACAAGATATATAGTTAACCCAAGACTAAACACTTTATCAAAAAAGAAATTGGGAAAGTATACATCTATTCTTGTCTAAAAGCAAAGTAAAACAAATTGAAATATTAGTTATGGCTATAACATAAAATAAATTGCTGTTGAGGGGGTGGGGACACATTAGAGAGGTGATGCTCATGTTATACCCACTTCTTTGTACTTTCTCATACCAGAAACTTGCTTACTGGTGGAGGATGGCAATGGAGTTAATTGCTCAGTATTACTGACATGGGAAAGAGAAGTCCATCATCAAATGCTGCTGGGTGACATTGAAGAGATACCTGCACTTCAGTGCTTAGGTGGCATTGCTCACAATAGCTGACCTATTGAATAAACAACCTGTTTATCAACAGAGGAATGGCTAAAGAAAGTGTGGCAGATACACAATGAGACTTATTCGAGCATAAAGAAATGGTGTCATTGGTAGGGAAAAAATGTCATTGGAAATTGTCATAGTAAATGAATTAAGTCAGTATTAGAAAAACAAATACTGATTTCCCTCTAATTTGTATATCCTAGATTTCTATAGTTAAATAAAATTGTATCTGTATATATGACAAGAAAGTAAAACAAAATTCTGTTCAGGGAAATGGAGCAGATCACTGGACAGGGATTAAGGGAAGGTTGAGCGGTTTGTGGGGAAAGAGCTCAAAGCACATCATATACAAGAGTGAGAATGTTTTTATGAAACCCAGCGCTGTGTATACAATGAATACATGCTCATAAAAACGCTTCTTGTGTCACTCTTAAATTTGGTCTTCAAGGTCTCCCTCAGAAAGGAGACATTCAGCAAAAGAAAACTTTCCATTTCTCCTGTTTTCAACTTTCTCATCTCTTCTCTTCTTCATCCTTATATTTCTATTTTAGAAACAGACAAATAGTTTCTCTTCTTCATTTTATTACCATTGAGTGTATTATATATATATATATTCTTGGAATATATATATGTATATATGTATTGGAATATATATATATATATATATTTTCTTGGAATGCTGTAAGGGCAATATTCACTAAAGACTTAAATACCATTCAACTAACAATGGTTTTAAAAATTTGTTGTTTTCCTGTGTGTGTAATAACAACTCAGGAGGTAACACACAGAGTGTAGTTTATAAAGGAAGTCATCAGATATGACAGCTTCTAATCCCCACCCTCTGTCATAGAGTGTGACTTTTATTCTTGTGGTCTTAAGAGAAATTCTCCACTTCTGGGTATCACGTCTGTATCACTTAGAAGGAAGGAAGGAGAGAGGGGATTTTCCTTTATTGGCCTACTAAGGATCAGAAGATCTAACTAGCAATTGTTATTTCCATCTTATTGGCAAGAACTGTGGCCCCCAAACCACTTACAAATACAAGGTAGACTTGTTGCAGTATCATAATCCTCAATGGGAAGAGTGGTTAGACTAAGCCCTTCCAATGAGAAAGCCAAGCTTGTCTGGAAGCTGCCTTGTCTGGGATAACTGTGTTCAAGGTGGGGAGCAAACCCACCTGGGCAGAACACTTCATGGGGCTTCATTGCTGGATTCTGAAAGAGGTCACCCTCATGGGCGAACATGCCAAGATACTCAGGCCAGAAAGTTACGTGGCATCGACACTTAACAGTTAAACATAAAGCAAAGAAAACTAGCCCACAAATCACAATCCCAGAGAACCTATACAACAATGAGAACCCTAAGAGAGGCATATAGATCTAATCTACATGGGAAGTAGAAAATTAGAAGATGTTTTGAGTAAATTGGGAACATGGGGACCTTGAGAGAGGGTTTAAGGGGAGGGGAGAGGCAGGGAGTGGAGCAGAGAAAAATGTAGAGCTCAATAAAAATCAATAAAAAAGTAAAAAAACAGTTACAAGGCCACTTAGATTCAATGGAAGGAGACAAAAACAATGTTCTTTCAATGGAAACTAAAGCATTTGAAACCTTAAAAGAAAAATCCATACTCACAGTGATGGCACTGAATACTGAGGACAATTCTCTAGTAATGATGTTTCCCTTAATTTCCTGTCAGTTCCCTCTCCACTCACACTGGAAAAAGGTTGTAATAACAAATCCATTTTCCAAGCTGATGCTCTGGCTCATGATAGTATGTGCATGCTAACATATATTTTTTCCATGGGCAAAATCTTTTATGCAGAGAATACAAATCAGTGACCTCTTTGGGCCGTTGTGGGTGGAGGAAGCATGCTCAGTGAGTTAACACTGGAAATGAGGATTAATGTTTTCTTGCGCAGTAATCATATTAACTATAGCATAGATGGAAAAAGATACAGAAAATGATACCGAGGGAGGGAAAACTGTAACCAAACAGGAAATAAGGACTTCACCACACGAATTAGAAATGCTACCATAAGAAATGAAAAAACACTCTACAAAGGAATGTGTTAAGTCTTAGGTATGAGCCTTCTATTGTTTTTGAAGCAGGAGTGGACCGTCTCTCCACCAGGTGGTACAGAACATCCAGATATGAACAGTTGTTCTGTGCTGTTAGGTTGGTGAACACACCCGGGACAGTGCATCAAGTGTATTTTGAGCAATCATGTCGTCTTACAGCAAGGCAAGGCCTGAAATGATACTGTCTATATTTCCTGCATGCCTGAGTTCAGAAAACCATGTTTTCATTTTCCTTGCAGTTTTGTTCCTGTGTTTGTCCCAAGGCAGAAAGACACAGAACAGACATACTGAAGACAGATAGGGAAAACAAGATGATTGCTCCTCATCTGAAGTGAAGAGTGGCTCATTGTGATGGTTATTATAACCCAGGGAAAGTATCACAACATTTCTAGGTTAAATTAGGTCCATAAAGGACAATTTCAGGGACTAGATATTACTTCTGGTTTCAAGGTACTTATAGTGTGTAATCTTCTGTGTTGGTGAAATGACTTAATCTTGACTATGACATGAACACTGAGGCTCTGGGCAAATTCACATAGCTCACTTTCAACTTCCTGTCTCAGAAAAAATGGCTGATTTACACAGCCACTGTGAAGAATAAATGCCCATTCTCTCTGAGACATTCTTGGTTTCTTGAAGTCCTATCTTCATACCTATGAGCTAATGATGGACAGCCCATGGGTGCCTGGAAGCTGTCATTTCTGTTTGGAAACTATCTGACACCATCAATGTAAGGTCAATAATCTCTCTTGTGTGCTTTGGAATAGATGACTGCCCTGTGTTAGATCTTAACATTCTAGCACTCCTGTCACAAGTGGTAAAGGAAGAGTGGGTGTGTCCTATGGATGGCTGTACGGTTTGCAAATGTAGATATGAACAAAATGAGAGGTCTCTGTCAGTGTCGTTTTAATACTATAGAGGGTCACAAAAAGAGAAAATGAAAGCTATGGCAATGACTGATGCTGTGGGATAATGTTCTTGTACACTGTAAAGATTTGTCAGTCATGATGGTTTAACAAAATGCTGATTGGTCAATAGTCAGGCAGGAATTATAGGCAGGGAAACCAGATTAGGAGAATTCTGAGAAGAAGAAACACAGAAACACAATTGCAAGCCAGACACAGAGGAAGCAAGATGAGAATGCCTTATTGAGTAAAGGTACCAAGCCACATGGCTAATCATAGATAAGAATTATATAATAACTTAAGTTGTAAGAACTAGTTAGTAATATGCCTGTTCAAGAGGCCAAACAGTTTATAATTAATACAAGCCTCTGTGTGTTTATTTGGAACTGAATAGTTGTGGGACAAGGCAGGACAGAAACCTCTACAGACTGATCTGTGCTAGATAAGCATGCCAGCCCCAATTCAGACTCCAAGAGCCAATGAATAAACAGGACCCAGTTGCTGGTACAGGCATATAATCCCAGCACTCCTACATAGGATGAGAGGCAGAGACAGGAGAAATTCCATGGAACTTGTAGGCCAGCTAGCCTGGCATATGCAAGCAACAAAAGACAGCTGCCTCAGACAAGTTGGAATAAGCAAGACTGACATTTGAGGTTGTCCTCTGATCTCCACCAGGGAAGAGCAAACACATGCATAAAGATAAATACATATAAAAAAGAAAGCACATAAATGTAATCATAATCACACAGAGCTATCGAGTGATAAGGAATTTAAAACATACTCGAAGTACATCAAACCTGATTCTGTTCCAAGGGAGAAGATGGGGAGAATTACAGGTGAAGCCATGACATTTGAACTGAATCCCGAATAGGGAGAAGTAGCCCTACACATCAACGCAATCCCTGGCACCTGTGTGGACATTCTATGCAGTGATTCACTCAGTTTCCCAACCTGTAGAGATGGTTGCTTTTCTTATTTCCTCTTTAAAGATGGGGACAAGATAGAAAGGTAAAACAAATCATACAAGAAAGCAGAGCATGAAACACAGAGCTCAAATTCAAACCCAGACAAATTCAAGCCCTCAAAACTCTATACTTTCAGCTTCTCTGTCAGAACTTCCTCCCAAAATTTGTGTTACGATGTTTGCTTGAAGCTTGAGTGTTAACACCTACTCACTCATACATTAGTTGATGGGTATAAATCAGCCCCAAGAAGAACGCCTAGCTCTTAGCACATTTCCAAGGAATCTTTGCGACCAAATGCATGACTGCAATGAGCAAACAAACATGGACGAAGGCTCTCATAAGGTGGGTAGTATCAGGTCAGTGATTAACACATTAGTTCCTCCTCCCCTTTAACCCTCCCAAGTTAAACTCTCTTGATCAGTCGCTGTACTGGAAGCAACTAGAAGACTTACAGCCCACAAAGACTGTCCCCTTTTTATACTGTATCAGGAAAGGAATGTAGGAGGCAAAGCTTTTAGAAAGCTTGTTAGCAAAAATGAAAAATGGCAGCTTCTGGCAGCTTAGAAGAAAAACATATGCAAGCAATGAACATGCAAAGTCATAAATTTCCACATTCCAGCATAAAAATGATGGGCTTGGTGCTTTAAAGAACAGTAATTTGGAAAATTCACATGCGCGTGCACGTGCACACACACACATGATAATATGTAAGGAGACATGTGAAGTTAGTTAAATATCTTTAATAGGCACTTACTTCAAAGTATGGAACACTTAAATCATTTCTATGCTTTTTGACTGTTTATTATTCCCCCAAACATTGCCAAAAAAAATTACCTCCTTGAAAGGTTGTGATGAATTTGAAAGGCAAATCAGATTCTCAAATTTTGCATGAGGGAGAACGATAGCCTGTATTTTGGATATATTTTTCAATGTCAGCATAGAGTTGCCTCCTGCCAAAGATGAACTTGGATGTGCTGACCTTTGAGGATGACTTCTCTCTGTTAGAATCTTGCCATACAGGAATTTAGAAGGCTGATCACAAGTCCATTTAAGGATACCAGATGCTTTTGAAATGCTTGGTTGAGAGAGGTGACTTATCTGGGTCTGAATGTAACATTTGGGGAAACAACGAATTCCTTCATAAAGAAAGTGAGCATTTATGCAACATGAATCAGGTCGAGTGTCCTTTGGAGGAATTGTGACCTTCACACTGCTGGGGACCAGTTTGATGGACACAGATAGTAAGACTAACAAGAAAACGTAAGAGGATTGCATATACTTTTTAGTCTAGTGTCATGCTGGAGTTTTTCTTTGTTTTTGTTTTCCAGTTACAAGTGTAAAACACCACCAGCAAAGGTCACTCAGTCAATACAATTATTGTAGCTAAGACTTAGTTTGATTCTTGAATATGGAACCAAAATAATAGTAAATGATGTGGAGATGATAACAGGGGTCCCCCTACCAAATGAACTGTCCAGAATGGGCACTGGTATAAGATTTGACCTCTACAAAGAATATGTGGATGATGGTTGTTGACTCTATGTGGTGAGTCTAATTTATAAACTCAAAGCTATAAAGTGATTGTGTTAAACAGTAGTGAAGTATAAAGGAATATGTTCAGACCAACTGTCATGACAGAGGGACAAGAGCCAGATTCACAACCTACTACCGAGTGCAGGGAGTGCAGAGAAAAATCTGCTAACACATTCTCAATCGCAGCTGCTAATCTCAGCTGAAAATTCTGGCCTTGCACACCACAGTGATACAAGAAAATCCAAACTGTCGGTCAGTTGTACTTGAGGGGGAAATAGAAATAAGCTTCCTCACATCCTATCAGGTTAAAAGAAATAGTGTGGCCAGGAAAAACCAACTTCTATGCACACTAAGTGTGTTAACAATTTAAAGAGCATGTTGCAGTGTGATCCGGTGAGTGTCCTCAGCATCCATCAGTTTGCTCATCCTGTCATGTCCCGACAACTATAACAAAAACTTGCAAGGTGGACAGCAGGTGGCAGCAAAGGACGTGGTAAGAGAAGCAGCCGGCCACAGTATTTAAGAATTGCAGGTTTCTAATTCTGATGAGCTTCAGGTAGAGAAGATTAGAAAGTGACTGCTCTTTTTGGCCCTGATTAATTAATATGGCATCAAATCAAACGATCTGGGAGGTGGACTGTGATTAATTAAGTTTAAATGCTTTTCTAGCATTCTAACTTGTGACTAAATGAGACAATTGTAAAGCTTGCATAGAATGGCAGTGTCCCACAGAAAAGCCCAACTTGGATTCTTGCAAAATGAACAGCCATCCTGAGGGAAAATTTTTATAATAATTACTGACACATAATATTTATTATAAAGAATTTTAATTCAGACTAGCATGGGGATATGCCAGTTGGAGGGTGATTTGTTTCTTGGCTCAGAAGAATTAATGGGAAAATATCAATACTGTCAAGCAAAAAACCAACCAAACAAACAAACAAAAGCATTGAAGCACTTAAATATTGGTAATATTCGTGGGCTTTTTGAGAATGTGACTCTTACACCAGAGAAACAGGATCTCTCTGAGTCTTACAAATAACCAAGAGCACAGAAGATGAAATATTATAAGGGAAACACTTGTTCATTTAGTGGGAGTGGGGAAATGTGGATAACTTTGTATATTTGCAACGTAGGCTTGGGCCTCTAATAGGATAATGCATAGGCCTGCTTCTAAAATTCTGAGTGAATCAAGATGGCCATCCCAGCAAACCAGCTTTGGAAGACCACCATCTACTTCATATATCTTAACTGTGATTTTATTGTTTCACTTGGTGCCCAAGTGAAACTGAATACTTCTAAAATTATTCCAAAAAGCCAAGCAATTGAAGGAACTGTGCATGGCAGAATGGTGTTGGTTTTTAGAACTAAAGCCATTTATTGTTCTCCAAATGCCATTTCAGACCTAAAGTAATTCTACTGCGTCTTACCTAGCCTGTGAGATTCTTGGGCATGAGTTTTCTGAATGAAATCAGGCATATTATGCTACTCTCATGGTCAAACTACAAAGTGATTACATAAGACAACCATCAAATATTTGTTCCTTTATGGACATTTTTTTCCTTTCTCTCTTCAGGAAAATTCCCAAATAAATGATTGTGTTTTGAGGAATGTCTTAGGAAACTGTCCCTCATCGCCATCTGCTTTGTCTGAATCTCGAATTTTCAGTTCTGACTTTAGGTGGAGACAGTATAGCAGGAGGATTAATACAGCAAAACCATGATGCTAAACTGTAGAACGTGGCAGGTCATCAAGGTGGCTCTGATGCAATTTCACATCTTGGTCCTAACCACTGAGACTTTGAGTTTCAATTTTATATTCTTCAAAGATTTTGACTTCTTTACAAAACCTTGCAAAAGAGACTCCCTTCTTCCTAGTCCATTGACAGAAGTAGAAGGCAGGAGTAATAGGGGCCAAATGAGTTTCAGAGTGAAATCATGATGGCCCAAGTTCAAGTCCTGGCTAGTATAATTCTCAGACTGATATTATGAAGTAGAGAGGTACCCTGAAATGTGTATCTCCATCATTACTGTTATCTGCAGGCCCTGTTTTCCCCCAATTCTGTATGTCTCAAATTCTTATGTAAAATTATCATAAAATGAAAGTATAATATTTACAGTTTTGCTGTTTGGCCAAAACATTCTGGATGAGGATATATTTAGGCAACTATGAAAAATAAGATTTTAAAAATAAGTTGCTAAGGATACTGTGAAAATCCTAAATATTATCTAGACTTCAAAGCAAGTCCAAAGCCAATCCATGACTTGGCTCTGATGAAAATGCATGTAAAACACCTCATAAAAAATACCTTCAGTCTTTTTCAGTCAATGCCTAATTTGTTCTTTGTGTGTTTGGGATTTGTGACTTCTCTGAGTGGAGAAGATGCCTTAGTATTCAATGGGATTGCTTCATTTACTGAAAACGAAGACTCCCTAGGAAAAGAGGTTTGCCCAAAGTGAATCAGCAGCTCTTTGCAATAAAGATCCACCTCCAACTTAGAATCAACTACTATGTCTAGTTCTTCTCTCAGTAGTAATTTTATATTCGCGTTATCTTTTATTGCTTCGAAATTCCTCACAACATAATTTACCCGCAAGGAAAGCGGCAAAGCAAAGCATCATTCTCAGGCTTCTTGAGTTGTTTCAAGTCACAATCTGACATTAAAACTCAAAATACAGTTTTCAATACACTGATATAATATCTCCAAGTAACATAGAGAGAAATGGCAAGCCTGTGGCGTTCTACATGAAATTAGTAAAAATCAAATAAGATATATAAAGTCAAGTGTTAAGTCAACTGATATTTAAAAATTGGGTTCTAACCTGATATGACTTTGGAAAAGTCAGAAAATTCTCAAATATGGGTTCTCCACTCCACAGTAACGCACATATTTGCGAGAAAAAAAGTGACTTCTGATTCTGTAGTTTGAATCAGATCATCAGAATTCCTGGCTGTGAGCCTTGCTTGGCGCGGCGGCGCACGTAACTGCATGTGCATGCACAGCGCAAAGGACCATACTCAGCGCCAACAGTCATGTGCTCAACCTGCAGCCCTGTGCCTTCTTAGTCCCCCAGGAGACAGACAGCATCAGGCCCCTCAACCTGAGCGTACCTTTATGGCGTGTCTTCCCTTTCGTGACACTAGGAGGCGCCCCAGCACCAAGTTTGCTTCCTGATGGGGTCTGTACCTACTACAGAAAGGATTTTTTTTTCCAATTTGAAAGTCTGCTGAGGGAAAAGACAGGGAAATGCACTTCGTGTGTGTTTATACACCCGAGGCCCGGAGGTGTTACTTTAGAGAATAATATCCTCAAGGATGGCATTCCCCGAGCTTCTCACCTCGCCGCAGCTCCTACTCTGTCTCCCGCAGACTTGAAATAAACTTCACGCAACGACAAAGTCTCGCCCCCGAGGCCGGGTGGAATGGTTTACAGCCTGGACCTCCAGCAGTTCAGTGTTTAAATAAATCTTAGTGAGCAATGGAGAACAATCTTCACATTAATCTTGAGTAATTAGCGTTATAACCCTCGGCCTGCTCCAGACAAAGCCTTATGCAAATGTCTCCCCTTCCCTTCCAGATGCCTAGTCCCCGGGCCTGGCCGGGTCCCCTTACCCTCTAGCCCCCCTGGGTTGCTGACGCCCTGCAGACCCAGAGCCTCCTTTTTAATAACACGGTACGTTGAGGGCCTTTAAAAAATGATGAGGGTTCTGGACTTTTTAAAAGATTAAAAAAGGGGAAGTAGGGGCAGCTGCAAGAGGGAAGGGCTGTACGCAGCCTGGGGCTGTTAGACGGAGTTGGCTCCCAGCGAACTGGCACCTGCCCTTGGCAGCTAGGCGTGTTCAGTCAAAGACGGAAGCCTCTACGTGGCGAGATTTGAGGGGGATGGGAGGAGAGATTATCTCGGAAGAGCGGCTTTGAGGGTTGAGGGGTTCCTTCCACTAGCAGGAGGGGCAGAACTCCAGTTTGACCCGGTGACACCACTCTGACCTCTAGTCCTGTAAGTTGAGAAGATTCTCAACTTGTGTCCTCACCTGAGAGTCGCAGCTACAAATGAGGCATGGCCTCAAAGGAGGCGGCGGCGGCGGAGAGTGTGAGGACCCCCAGCACACAAGTTTCCACGCGCAAGGGTAGGGGGAGGGCGGCGCTCACAGAGAGCACAGTATGCAGATCGCTGCTTGGAGCTGGACTGTCTGCTGTGTTGTGTTGACTGGTTCCGAGGACTTGACATGAAAGGAATACATTTTTACGGTCTCCGGGGGGACTGGCTTGTTGTTTTACCGCTGTACTTATTTCAAACCTCTTTTATCGGTATCGAGATGGCCCAAGCTCCCTGACCTGAGAATGGAACCAGCCTTGCTTCTGTGAGCATCCCTGACCCAGCAACACACACA
>LOJH01020985.1:0-12617 GCA_001685095.1 Ellobius talpinus | reverse complement strand
AGAGAGAGAGAGAGAGAGAGAGAGAGAGAGAGCAGAACAGGTTTGGAAACCAATGTCATTAAAAGACTCTACTGTGGTTTTCCAACTCACAGTTCAGACAATTGCCCCAGGATGTTTATTTGAGTCTTGCCTGACCTGTTCCTGAAATTGCAGTAATACCAGCTGTTGTCTTCAGTATTTGCCTCCAGCTCCTCTCTCTCCACTTTGCCTTTGCCATCTCTATCCTTCTTTTCCCCTCTTGTCCTCTGCAATGCTATGCATCAGACTCAGGACCTCAAGCATGCTATGTGCAGACTCTCCCACGGAGCTGTGTCCCCAGCCCTCCATTTTCTCCTTACATCTCTATTCCATCTGTTTGGGATTCCTAGACATTTCTGATCCACTGACATCAATCCTTTGTTTTTTGGAGTTGACAAGGACTTTTGAGATAGGCTAGTGGGAGGTGTTGCAGTCATGGAGAGAAGAAATACCATGTTTGGTCTGCCATTTCCATCTTCGACATCATCATTGGGATTTTTAGGGTGTTTGGTTTCAATACATTTTGAGAATCACTTTTTATTTTTGTCTTCATTATTTTTCTAAGTACACCCCTGATTATTTATCCATTTTTGTTGTCCCATCTAACCTATCATGTTCTAAAGATGCTTCTGTTTGCCTAGACACAATTGCTTCTTTATCAAGACATTCATTTGTATAAAATAAGTATATTTTATTGTTATCCAGGATGATATCATCATGTTTTCTTGCATATTTACTTCTTTTCTAGTGCAATCCAAATTATTTTCATAATTAGTATTTTATTTTATTCCTGTTTTGAAATTAAACAATTGCATAAAGAATACTTCTGTTTCCACACAGAAGGCTGAAGTTACTCCTTGCATCATTTCAGAGTGGTTTCCTCATGAATACATCCCATAGTGATTTATTGTCATATTTCACGAGAAAGTTGACTTCTTCCTTTTTTTGTTTATCCTTGGAAATAGTCTGTATTCATGAATGCTGGAATATGGTTCATGATCTGGTTTGCAAGCTTGAAACTTTATGTAGTGATTGTTCTTTAATTTTTTTAATAAAAGTTTTACTTTTTGGGGGGTAACACTAAAAAATTCTCTTGGACACTTAAGAAGAGAAAAAGGAATCACCACACTGCCTTTTTTTTAAATTTTCTGATCCCTCAATTTGCCCAGGACTATCACAGAAGAACAAGGTTCTTTAAGCACATTTAATCTGTCTTCACAGGCTGATCATTTAAAAGAAGATTGCATATGACTAAGGTTTTTATTTATATAAGATAAAATAACTGATTTAAAATGCTAAGCTGATTATTGGTCATGTAACACACACACTGCTACAATGATTGTATATCTGATAACTTGTCTAGTAAGATTAAAACTTCATTGGATTCTATATCAGCTAAATCTAACAGGTGAACTCTGGCAGAGAAAAACTCCAATACTAGGTGGGTTTTAGTGGTTGGGTGGGATGAGCTGGCAGACAAGTTGGATGGCCATTTTCGCCACAAAATGAGTGAAGTTGTCTTGGTCTGTGAAGCCTAGGTTTCTCTGGTGTAGACAGCACCTGAGGATGCTGGAAGTGATTTGCCACCTGTCCACAGGTGGCATAATTTGTGCTGCCAGTCGCTATGCCCCACCAAGGGCTTGCTGTCACATGTGAGCTTGTGAGTCATGATTTAACAAACAGAAACTTTGCCCCCTCTCTCACTGCAGGACCATAGAAAAATCACTGCTTGGGGGAGAAAATCCTGCACTCTGAGATCATTTTCTTTTTTAGAAATGTGGATCTGAATAATAAAAACAATGAGTCAGTAGCGAAGGAGAGGTTATTAAATACCCACTTCTCTTTAAAAGCCAGATACATTTTGTTCTGCCTTTCTGTTCAGGCTTTAAGACATGCTTTCTTTAACAGGCACTTCTTCCCATTTGTGATTTATTTTATGGATATAATAAGCATGTTCCATTGGCTAATTATTGTTTTGGAGATGAGGAAACTGAGCCCCAGAGAAAGAAATTGGTCATAGTCACACATAGGTGATTGGAAGCGCAGAGGAAACAAGCGATCACTTCTTTTGGCTCTAATCAAGCTCTCCCTGCTGCCTTCAAAGTGCACTTCTCCTGATATGGCTTCAAAATGCCCGATGCTAACATTTTACAGCTAGCTTTTGATATGATTTGATACTAGAGGGCAAGTTGGATTGAGTTGATTCATGAGCAAACAGGGAGACAAATTGATAAATATTTCAGAGATAAATATGTTTAATTAGTGAATACTATGAATATTTACAATAGGGATCCCACTACTTTCAGAGGAAGGTAGAACCTAAGTCTACTTTTTCAGTTCCATTGTTTAGGAAATGAATTATGTATAAATCATTCCTGAAATAGCATGGTAATTTATTAACATACCTTCCGTGGCTTCTGGGGAAATGTTCTAAGACACAAAGGCTACGTCTGTATGCAATCATGGAATTTATCATTTTAATGGAGATTGAGTTGTTGGCAAGACATCTTACTAAGTCAGTTTGGAATGACAGGGATATCTGTTGATTTGTTTTCTAGGGGAAATAGTGCAAGGATAAAATACAATGAAGCTGATTCCATACAAACATGTTTCTTCTTTTTAAAAAAAATATTTCTTTCTCCCTTCTTTCTCTGTCTTTCTTTGTGGCACATGCAACTCATGACATAGAATGTGAAACTTTCATGAAGTTTCTACTTATACTAACTCTTTCCTATGTGTTCATTATTCATTCGGCAAGTAAGCGAAATGGTACTGCTATTTAGTTCAATGTGTCAACAAGCATTTGCTGCAAAGCTACTCATTTTTCTGTGTTTAAAAGAATCGGAAGTCCTGACATAGTCCCAAGAGCAATAGCATGTAAGAAAAAAGACATTAGCCAATAATATTATGTACATGGCTCTATATGTAGGAGAGGACGATTCTGTTAGAAACGCAGACTCAAAGTGGGAGGGGGAAGAGAAAGCGCACGGATAGGAGGATGTAGTAAGGCTGACGTTGAGAATTTGAGATTCACCATGTATGTCCACTCAGTGGGCAGACCCATCAAGTCAGTTCTAGCCTTCATCTAGTTGTTTGAATGAAGAATATGGTTTTACTCACACTATTTATGAAAGGCTTTCTATGTTATGCGTTCATCTATCAAAGTCCAAAATATAGGACCTGAAAGGTTTTCAAATCTCAAAACCATGCTCCTCTAGCTTACTTTCATGACCATTATTTATATGTTCAGTCTTCTCACGTCTATAAAGTTGCAATAATATAAAGTTTAAACCCTTCATCCTCTAATTAATTCATTATATTCTGAAGGACATAACCAAAGAATATTTGATAAAAAAATAAGTTTTATGTGTTATTTATGAGGGAGACACTTAAGGATTTTTAAGTCTTTAAAATATTTACATTTTTACTTCTGACTTTTAGCTTAACACTAATTTTTAAAAATGGGTTTTTCTCTTATATTTGATGGAGGTTTCAAGCATTAGATTTATAGTTCAACACCTCACAACAAATTTTGTAAATATTCTGTGGGGGCTTGGTCCTGAAGTGTAAACACATCTTGCCATTGAAGCTCTGAAGAAAAGCAGACACCCTCATTTATTATGAGGAGACTGAAGAGATTTTGAAGTTTTTTTCTCTCTCTCCTCTCTCTTTTTTTCTGGAACATCTTCTTCAACAAGAAAAACGAAATGTCACCACGCTAAGGTGAATCACAATAAATGTTATGTCTTGTCTGACATTGAAAATAAATCCAAGTAAGTTTGGAGAAATATTGGCGGCTCTTTCCCCCATAGAGGTTTAGATCTGCTTTATAAATTAAATAGCATGCGCTGACAGCTCAGGGCACTAAGTAAACTATTCAGCAGATAATCTCCATAGAAACAGAAAAAGCTTAACCATCTCCATCTAAAATAGCCTTCTCTACTCAGCTGTTGGATATGATAATGGAAAAATCCTACTTTTATTCAAATTTATGATTAATTTCAAATTACCTTTTAATTGAAAAGACATTTAAGATAAAATAACTCAGAAGTAACACAAGGTTTTAATGGCTATGGGTATTAGTCATAGTTTTTTCCCCCCTGATGTTGTCTAATAATGTTTGCTGAATTTTGATAGTGCTATTTGTTGGTTAGGGTTTTTTTTTGTGTGTGTACATTTCCCATATATTTATCAATTTACCAATTATATCAATGGAAAGAGATCATGTCATTATTCCCATTTTTATGTTAAGGAAACTAAGGCACAGTGAGACAATGGCCTGATAGAAGTGGGAAAGCTTAGGTTTGTCCCTGGGCTCTGAGGTCTGTAATGTTTACCATTTAAGAAGGTCATTCGGGATTAGAGCTGGACCCTGAATCCAACATGGCTGGTGTCATAGAAGATGACAGTGTGGATAGAAACTGAGATATAAGGGAGAGGACACTGTGCAGAGAAGACAGAGACCAGAGCACTAATAAATAATAAATATAATAAACTTCAGTCTTGCCTGATGATGAAATGCCTGCTAAGGAACGCCGAAGATTTCTGGCCACTGCTGGAAGGCAATGGAAGCCAGGGAGGATTCCCTCCTAACACTGTTGGAGGGAACAAAGCTTTGATTTCAGACTCCGAGCCTCCAGAAATGGGAGATGCTGATGGAAACATAAACACATGAACCCTTCCCAGCCTCATCATTCTAACAAGGGCTTGTCTTGTGCCAAAGAGAAACACACAGAGAAGTCTGGAGCTTTACCATGCTCCTATGCTGGCTGGGGCTGTTACTCAAGGGTGAGCTCCTACGCTGATTTTTCTTTCTTTTTTTTTTGCTAAGTTCATCAGTGGCAGCAGTGATACTTTATTCATCCTTGTGCCCTTAGTAACAAGCACAGTGCAGGACTGGGGCAGGACTCAGGCTACCCATGGAAAGTGTTTCCTCTGTGCGTCTCTTTGTTGCCTGGGAGACAATAATTTTGTCACCTGAGAAAGCCTCATTTACCTTTTTGGATACACCCTATGTCATAGGGTTTTCTATTGCTGTGAAGAGACACTAAGACAATGGAAACTCTTACAAAAGAAAGCATTTAATTGGGGCTGGCTTATAGTTGAAGGGATTTAGTCTGTTATAATCATGGTGGGACATGGCATATGAGACCTCGAAGCCTACCCCTCATAGTAACACACTTCCTCTAACAAGGCCACACCTAATTATAGTGCCACTCCCTATGGGCCAAGCTTTCAAACACATGCATTTATGGGGTCCATTCCATTGCAAACCACCACATTCCACTCCATGACCCTCATAGGCTTGTAAACACATCATAATGCAGAAATGCATTCAGTCTAACTTCAAAAGTCCCCATAGTCTATCAGTCTTAACCCTGTTAAATAGTCCAAAATTCAAAGTCTCTTCCGAGATTCATACAATATATTAGCTATAACCCCCTATAAAATCAAAATAGTAGAAAAGCAGATCCCACACTTTCAACATATAATGGCACAGGATATACATTATAATTTCAAGATGTAGGGAAGGAAGCATAGTGAGGAAATACTGGACCAAAGCAAGACCATAAACCATCTGGGCAAACTCCAAGCTCTGCATCTCCATGTCTGATGTCAAAGTGCTCTTTAGATTTCCAACTCCTTCCAGCTCTGTTGACTGCAACACAATTCTCTCTCATCCAAACTCTGCATCTCCATGTCTGATGTCAAAGTGCTCTTTAGATTTCCAACTCCTTCCAGCTCTGCTGACTGAAACACACTTCTCTCTCTCTTGGGCTGGTTCCACTCCATCAGCAGCTCTACTCAGCTGGTATCCCACAGCTCTGGCATCTCCAACATTTTGGGTCTCCAAGGCAGTCCAGGCTTCACCTTCACAGCTCCACACAAAGGCCTTTCCTGACCTCCATGCAGGGACACCCTTGCCACACATGGGGCTTCAGTGGCTTGCCTCAGTCGTGGGGAGAGATTTCAAAATTCATTTCTTGAATCCTTTGCTCTAAAAGCCAGAACCATGTGGCCAAAGTTGCTAAGTTCTGTTGCTTGCTAAGTCTGAAACATAGCCCCCTTGTTCAATTACAGCTTCACCAATTTTCTGTTTTTGATGGTTTCCTTCACTGTCTAAGTTTCGCTACCCTTGAACTTGCTCTGTAGACCAGGCTGGCCTCAAACTCAGAGATCCACCAGCCTTTGACATCTGAGGGCTGGGATTAAAGGTGTATACCATCACACCTGTCTCTAAACTTTTCTTTAATTCTTTATCACAAGTTGGAAGTTTAGCTGGGTGGGGATCTTGCCCTGAGATCACCACTTACTTTATACCGGTTGGCTCTTCTTTAATCTGTTTGTCTCCTTGAACATTGCGCTTACCTCCATTCCACTTCCTGGTGTCCTCTTTCTCCTCAGTCTCTACATTTTGTATATTTTGCTTACTCAGCTTGCTATTTTTCATTGTAGATCTTCATAAGAGTGAAGATCTATGCTAGTTTTTTTTATTTTTTTTTTTGCCAATGCAGTTAATTCAAAACTCTTCACTTTAGCCTCAGGCAGACTTTTCAGACAAGGGCAAAAAGCAATCAGATTCTTAGCAAATATAACACAAGAACAATCTCTAGACCACACACTAAAACTCTTCTCTTCTGAAATCTCTTGAGCCAGGACTCCACAGCTCAAATGACCCTTAGCACTACTATCTTCCATGATCCTTCTAGAATGGCTCATTAAGCCCTGCCTAAAGCATTCTACTACTTTCCTAATCCAAAGTCCCCAAATCCACATTACTTCAAACAAAAGCTTTGCTAGGCCTCTCACGGCAATATTCTAGTTCCTGTTACCATCTTCTGTCTTAGTTAGTGTTTCTATTGCTCTGAAGAGACAGCATGACCATGGCAACATTATAAAGGAAAACATTTAATTGTGACTGGCTTACAGTTTCAGAGGTTTAGTCCATTATCATCTTGATGGGACATGGTGACCTGCAGGCAGATGTGATGCTGGAGAAGGAGCTGAGAGTTCTACATCTTGATCTTCAGGCAGCATAAAGAGACTCTGTACCACACTGGGCATAGTTTGAGCATATGAGACCTTAAAACCCACCTTCACATAACACACTTCTTCCAATAAGGCCACACCTCCTAATAGTGCCACTTCCTATGGGCCTCACATTCAAACACATGAGTCTATGGGGGCCATTTTTCCTCAAACCCCCACACCCTAATCAGACTTTTCTCTTAAGGTTAGCAAACTGTGGAGTGCTCAAGTATAAACAGGACAACTATATCACACCTTCTATCCACCAGACTCAGGAATCACCATGAAGAGAGAATGGAAATACTAAGTGCCCAAGGTAGACATTTGTAGCAAAACATAATTTGCTGGATATGACAGGGCTGTTGCACATGTACACTTACGATGACTGGAATTGCATGCACAAGACCTGTACGAGATCAAGTCAGCCAAAATCCCAGCACAAGACCTATAGAAGATCAAGCCAGCCAAAATCTCAGCACAGATGAGGGACAGGCTTATGAAATCTACTCTTACCAAAAAAGTTATTGAAACCTGATGACTTCTGGGAGCAAAAGAGGAAGTTCCCTTTGGGGTTGTGACCACAAAAGACTACCCTGGCTTTGGCAAATGACCTTACACCCATGCATGTACAGGCAACTCTAAGTGATGCAGTGGGTTTATAAAAAGAGCATATGAAGTTAGGAGGGAAAGTGGAATAGAAGTTTAGGGGAGGATTGGGAGGGGGAGGGGATAGAGGTATGTTTGATATATTTGATCAAAACACATTATTTAAAAGTATAAAATTCTCACAAATAATAAATAATAAACAACATACCCCCGGGTGGTGTTGGCACATGCCTTTAATCCCAGCACTTGGGAGGTAGAGGCAGGCAAATCTCTGTGAATACGAGGCCAGCCTGGTCTATAAGAGCTAGTTCCAGGATAGGCTCCAAAGCTACAGAGAAACCCTGTCTTGAAAAACCAAGCCAAACCAAACCAAACAAAAACAAAAACAAAACAAAACAAAACAAAACAACATACCAACAACAACAATACTAAAACTATTCAAGGTTTTGGTCTCAGTTACTGCAATACTGCATTTTAAGAGCTACCAACTGCTGCGAGTTGTGTTTTTTTTTTCTTCAGGTGCCATAGGAAGCACCTTCTGCCCTAAGTTATACGTTTTAGTTCGATATTTACTTATCAACTAGTTCGTTGACACAGAAATATGACAAGCATTGTTTGAAATCTCAGAATAGAGCAAATTGCAAAATGGCCTCTACTGAACGGGTAGATGGACATGTCAGTAGGAGATTGGAGTGTGGGGAAATAGGGCTCGGATGGAATGGTCAAGGTATAGGAGATACTCCTTCTCTCAGAGGAACTGTGCTTTTCACACAAGGAAACCATGTTTGTCTTTCCCCTCTAGTTGCAAATAGAAGCAGAGAAAAGGGGACTAACAAGGAAATACAAACACTGTAGGGTACATTTCTCATCTCATCCATAAGCACTAGCTTGTTAGTGGTTATGAGTCCTCAATTATAAACATCCTCTTAGAGTCAGCTGTACAGACAATCCTTAAAGGTACAGATCTTCTCTAGTGGCCTTGATCGAAAGCAATGACCTATGACTTAACCTTTTCTGTATTCAGTCTGTCATCCACTTCTGGGTCTAGAACTTGCTTCTTGTCTCTGGATTCAGTGAGAGCCATTTGAAAGCCCTTTAGCAAGTACTTCCCAGGCACCAGTCTCCACTACATAGGCTTCAGTCACTAGGCATGCATCAATCAATCATCAAGACAGACAGGCCTTTTGGCCAATCTGGAGCTGGCTATTGTAGGAGAAGGAGAAATGGTCTTTCCCTGAAGTACTGAGGTTCTTGTTTGCTTTGCTTTCGAGTCTGCTGGGAGTCAGAGCTTTAGCTGTTCCAATGTTATTCTATCAAGACCCCAACAATCCTGGGAAAGCAAGCACTGGTGGTGTTTGTCTATTTGAAGTAAGCAAGTACTTAGCCTGAGACACCATTTCGACTTCTTGCAACACCATTTCAGCCAACTGGTGGACTTGGTCCAGTGAGTAAATATTTGAATCTTTGGAGCTACAAAAAAGGACTCCAATTAAATGCTTGAAAGCATTTAATTACTTTCCTTTGAGACTTTAGCTTTAACCCTGTTTATTACTCATAAACTACTCCAGAGAGCAATATTTTTTATTGATGACAGATTACCCAAACTGTTGCCACTGACCTAAATCTCCCACAGCAGACACACTGGATTTTGCTGAGAGGTGAGTTCATGAATGGGAAGGTGCCAGTGTTTTGCTCTGCATTTTCAAGTGTGGATGATGCTTTCATGTAAATTCTCTAAAAAGACCTTCAGGTTTGACTTGAAATCTAAATCATTACATGTAGACACACTCACACAGACACATACACATGCATGCACATACACACACACTCATGTGGCTTCATTTCATCTCATCTTATTTATTATTTCTTTGTTGAGATCTAAATTAATAGATATAGATATACACACAGAATCCAGTGGTTTCATCTTATTTTACCTATCACTTCTTTGAGACAAGCTCTCACTGTATAACCTAATCTGGGTTCGAACTTGTGATCTTCTTGCCTCAGCCTCCAAAGTGCTGGTTTACAGCTATGTCTCACAATACAGGTTGGCTTGTGGGATACATTCTTTTATTTTGCAAGTGGAAATTGAGTATTTGGCCTCTGAAGATATTTATTCTGGGGGCTCAGAAGGAAGCCTAGACCTAGATACTTATGCTCGACACCAAGTGCCAGGAAAGAAAGATCCTATTTTTAAACGTTGCTAGTTAAGTTCAGACCACTGACCTCTGCACTTCAGTTTTCATAGGCATTAAACAGAGCAGTTCACAGCTTTGCCTATGTATAGCCCTCCTGTATCACTAGTTCATATAAGATAAGTGTTAACTACTACTCTCAAAGGTAGTGGCAGGACTCACTGCCTTGGTAATTACATTCTACTTTCTTCATCTTTTCTAGCACTTCACATAGCAGTGTCACTGATTTGGTTTCCTTGACTCAGAATAAAAATAGTTAAATATGTCATATCAGTAAAGAAGCCTATAATGACAGATTTGGATGAAGAATAATTTTGAAGACTCTGTGGGATACTTTCCTTATCTCCTTGTATATAATATGTGATCTCTTAATTATTAACATTGAAAAGCTTATTTGGCACTTGTTATCAATGGACGCTTGCCGGGACCTGGCACAAGAATGTATATTGAGATAATAGGTGATTTGACAAAGCATGCATGAACTAAAAAGTATGTCTACTTTTGGCACATAAACCTCAATAAAATATGCCCCCACGCCTGTATTGGCTTCGAATGAAAAGGAGGAGGAAAAAGATATGAAGTCTTCTGTATCTGTCATACAAGCTGTCTCACTGCCATCTTGGCTAGGTAGGAAAAGAATTGTCTTTAAATTATGAGCATTTACATAGCTCCAGAGGGACTAGAACACGTTTGTCTTCAGGTGTGGTTTAAAGTACAAAGCACAGCAATGCTGACCATGGAACACCACAAGAAAGTGAGCTGATTCTTTCAGAACTGAGATGCTAATAGGTTACTGTTCTTATGGATCCTAGATCATTGCACTCAATAGAGTATTTGGAAAGGCTTTTATTTTGTGTACATGGTTGATGCAAGTCAGGATGTGATGAATTTTACTTGTGTCTGTCAATGCTTTGTTGATCTATGCACTTTGGTGAAAGTTCAGAGGCAAGAGGCCAGTAGGTTAAATAAATTTCACGTGACATATAATTCATGGATAATTAAAATTCTCTCTCTCACACATATGCTTCTTCTTCATTCAAATAAAATATATTCAACATTGTCATAGTCACAGGCATACAAGCATTTTTTACTGATTTTTGGGGAAGATTAAAAAATGTTTTATTATACATATTAATATCTACTGATATATTCAAGGGTCTATTAATATTTTCAACTGTGTTAGATTATATATATGTATATATATAAATCTTGACCCATTTATGTTTTGACATGAGTTTTGCAATAACAAATGACATTAAATATATCACCTAATTTGAAATAATCTAATAACACGAAAACTAATGAAAGCTGGCTCTCACACTAATTACCTGAACCAAGAATTTGTTTAGTTTACTTTAGGAACAGACGTAATTCATCATGGTAGGCCACAAATAAGGTGTCAAACTGATCGAATGATCAATAGACAGAAAGTATTGAAATGTAATGTAATCTTAAGGTTAGTGAGGATTGAGTTTAAAGTTACTTTTAAAAAGAGATTTTCCACTATTTTAATGTGTGTGTGCATGTGTGCGTGCACGCACAACATGTGCATTCATGGACCAAGGAGGTGGTGAATTGCTTCATGTGCAAGCTTGGGGACCTGAGTTCTATTCCTTAGAACTCATGGAAAAAGACAGGCATGGCAGTGCAATCTCCAACTCCAGCTCTTGGAGAGATAGCAAAGACAAGTGGATCTTAGGGGCTCCCTCATCAGCCACTCTAGCTGAAACGATGAACTTCAAGATCAGTGAGAGACCCTGTCTCAAAAAATAAGGTGGAGAGTGTCTGAGGAAGACACAAGAAGTTGATTTTGGCATATGTGCGTACATGCACACACAACATAATACATGTATATTAAGGGTGGCCAATTATACCTAAAAGCACAAGTATTGTACTCACAGGCATGTTTCTGTTTGCAGCAGGAGCAAATGATCATTCATAGACTCCTTCAGTATTGTTAGGATTAAGAATAATACTTTTGAAATTTTTATGGTCTCCATGGCAGTTAAACTATGCCCAAACATCACTTGATCATCCTCCTTTCAAGAAGCACTGGAGCCTTCTCCTTAAAGGTTTATTATGATCTGACTTTAAATAATGATTTATTTGTTTTTATTTCCTGTGCAATGGTGCTTTGCCTGGAAGTATGTCATGTACATGAGTGTTGGGTCCCCTGGAACTGGAGTTGCAGACAGTTGTGAGCTGCCATGTGGGTGCTAGGAACTGAACCCAGGTCATTTTGGAGGAGCATCTGGTGTTCTTAAGCACTGAACCATCTCTCCAGCCCATGATCTGACTTTTAATGAATAGAGTTCTTTGTGTGTATGGCTTCTAGAACTTGTCCTAGCTGACACTGTCTTTTATTGTCTTGCTCTCTCTTGGATCATCTGGCCTTGCAAAAGCTCCATGGCCATGTGTAGAGGTCACTCAGCAGTCTGTTAAGAAGTTTGTGTGGAGGGGACTAAGGCCTTCTAATGATTGCTCAGCTTACCATCCATATGCAGTAGTCACCTTATAAGTGTGACCTTCAACCCCAGTTAGATCGCACATGCCTGCAACCTTGAGTGGCCACTTCACTGTCACACAAGTCAGCTGAATAAGATGCCCTCAATTTTTCACCCAAAGAAACTAGATCCAAGCTGGGCGGTGGTGGCACATGCCTTTAATCCCAGCATTTGGCAGGCAGAGGCAGGCGGATCTCTGTGAGTTCAAGGATAGCCTGGACTACAAGAGCTAGTTCCAGGACAGGCTCCAAAGCTACAGAGAAAC
>LOJH01020984.1:1592-11649 GCA_001685095.1 Ellobius talpinus | reverse complement strand
TCTCTCTCTCTCTCTCTCTCTCTCTCTCTCTCTCTCTCTCTCTCTCCTCTCAACCGCTGCTAGAACTTCAGGCAGATTTTGTTTTCTGCTGCTCCAGGCTACAGTGCAGTGAAATCCTTGCACATAAATCTCTGCCATGTGTTTCTCCAGTTACCTTTAAATGTAGAACTTGTGGGCTCAAGGGTACTAGCCTTCAACATTCTGAAAGCCTCATTTTCCTCCCAAAATTTCATGCATTTGCTTTCCCAATCTCTAGTCCCGAGTAGAAATTAGCACAACCCATTGCACATCCCAGCCTTTTCAGGTTTTCCTGATGCATGTTGGAACACACAGCTGATGGGCTTCCATAGTGTAGTAGGAGGGGGAAATACTGAAATACTTTACAACTGTTTTTATATACAGTTTGTGCATTCGTTTTAACCTTCACAGTAGTCCACGGGGCTGAGTAAAATCCCTTAATTCTTGTTGCAGCGTCTTAGACATGAAGCCTGGCCCTGGCTCTCCCTGCAAGTCAGTGAGCATGTTGGCAGAGAGGTCCTTGAACTTTCCCCCACTCTTTCCTGGGCTGGAAGGGCCAGCTGGGAGAGGACAAGGCCATCTGAGTAGGAACCTCCCCCAGGCTCTGCCAGAGCGCAAAGAATGACCTGACTGGGGTGTTTCGTTTCTTTATCTGACATTGGTCCTCTTTTCTGACCGAGCCAAGCTGGAGAAGGAGGAGAGAGGTGGCCCAGGGTGTTGGCATCAGGCCTGTTGAAGCTCTGGGCAGGTAAGAGGTGATGAGCCTAAGTTCAGAGAGTGCTGTCCCTATCTTCTTCCCCAGAGGACAGAGCCAGGTGCTCTCACCATCTTCTCGCAGCAGCAGCGTCCTTTGGGCTGTAAATTCCTTTGAAAATTCTCCCTCTGCTTCAGCTGCACAGGAATCTGCAGAAGATGCCACTGTTACATAGAATTTAATTTGAGCTACCAGGGAGGGGTATTTGATAGTCCAAGGTTATCTTACTTCTTCCCAGTGGCTCAGCAGGAAAGTGACTTTACATAGAGGCCCAAATGGAAAGTTCCATTGCCTAACATGTCACGGACAGCCAAGGCTGATTTCCGTGGAATGCTTTGTAAGTGATGACTGCAGGCTGCATGGGGACTTACACGGACCAGGGCCATGGTGTCCTGTGTGGTAGCAGCTGGATATGGCCACTGCGCCTTTAAGAGTGAGGCTCAGTTCAATTCAGTAGTAGAAAACTTTTTTCTTTTCTTTTCTTTTTTCTTTCTTTCTTTCTTTTCTTTTTTCTTTCTTTCTTTTCTTTTTTCTTTCTTTCTTTCTTTTCTTTTCTTTTTTCTTTCTTTCTTTTCTTTTTTCTTTCTTTCTTTTCTTTTCTTTTTTCTTTCTTTCTTTTCTTTTCTTTTTTCTTTCTTTCTTTCTTTTCTTTTTTTTCTTTTTTGAGACAGGGTTTCTCTGTGTAACTTTGGAGTCTGTCCTGGAACTTGCTGTGTAACCCAGGTTGGCCTCAAACTCACAGAGATCCGCCTGCCTCTACCTCCCGAGTACTGGAATTAAAGCTGTGCGCCACCACCGCCCAGTCAAGTATTAGAAAACTTTTAACTGATTTCAACAACTTGGTAGTTGGAAGTGCTTTCCAATAGTAAATTATCATCTTTCTCATCTGATCTTTCTCGTTGGACTTCCTTTTGGGACTGTCAGACCCCAAATAATGACACAGAGACTTATTATTAATTATGAAAGCTTGGCTTTAGCTTAGGCTTGTTTCCAAGTAGCTATTCCAGCTGTTAAATCAATCAGTTTCTAGTCATCTCTGTTTTGCCAAGTGCCTCTTTACCTCTCCTCCAGTCTGCACATCTGACTCCTCTGTGTCTTGCTGGCATCTCCTGCTGCACCAGATTCTAACCCTGAATTCCTCTCTTTGCCTGGAAGTCCTGCCTAGTCTCTTCTGCTTAGCTATTGGTCATTCAGCTCTCTTTTAAACCAATCAGGTCCCTTAGGCAGGCAAGGTAAAACAGACACATTTTCATATAGTGGGATCAAATATCCTGCAACAGTAAATTTCATCAAAACTGACAACCAAACAAAGGTTTCTTTTTGAAACATTGCATTTTTAATTATATGTATTGTACAAATGGGTATGTGCATGTCAGTCCAGGTACTGGAGGAGGCTAGAAGGAGGTGTCGGATCTCCTGGAGCTGGCATAGCATGCGATTGTGAGCTGCCTAACATGGTTGCTGGGGCTGGAGCTGGAGCCCTTAGCAAGTGTTCTTAACTGCTGAGCCAGTCCCTGATCAAACGTGCTTAGGAACATTATGTAACTTAAGTGAAATTCATTTTAAGTGTGAAATAGATACTGGCTTTCAACGGTAGAAGACTGAAGAGGATGTAAAGCAGTTTAATGGTGCATACATTGAGGGCATTTTTAAAAGAGAATTCCAGATAAACAAAATAGAATATGAAAATGAATTCTACCTGGTTTCAGTTTTTATACTAATTAATACAATTCCTGGAAAATGGGAACTTCTTGGCTGCTCACTTATCCCTCTTTTATTAGGCATTTATTAAACACCTGATACATGTTAAGTACTAGGAACGGAAAGTAGTTATGAAATTCAGAAGAGTGCCTTCTAAGCCTGCCCTGCACCCGGTGGGAGGCATACACCTACATGCATGTAGAAGTCTCCCTAAGATGTGACACTACTTAGGACAAATATTAAAATCAACTTTCTTCTGAGTGTCATGGATTAAACTCCTTGCTCAATAATCTGAAGAATCTATGGCTTTGTGACATGTGTATAAGGCTCTGGTTTTCCTGTAAGTTTTCCACCTGCTACATTTAGTAGTGTTGGTTAATGGAGGGATCATTTGTAGGAAAGAACACAGGCTGCTCGCACAAGTCCTCCAAAGCAGCAGTTGGTGCGGGGTTTCCTCTAAGGCTGTACAATTTCTGTGTCAATTCATGTGACTAACAACCTTAGCAGTGAAGGCATTGGGCATTATATTAAGGAGAGTGACCGAGCCCTGTGCAAATCTTTTTTTCCTTGCTATATAACCCAAGCTGGTCTTGAACTCACGACCCTCCTGTCTCCAAGCATGTGTATAGGGGCACACCACTATGCGGGGCTCTATATGAATCACCCTGGGTGAGCTGGAAGATGCAGGCAGATCAAAGAAAGAATTGTTAGTTTTCCCCATGACCAGAAAACTGATGGATGGAACACTGATGACAACAGTTTTGGTGAAATTATAGAGGGATTAAAAAAATAATAATAAGGGATCAGTGGTGTATGATGTTCTTAGCATGGATTCAAACCTATTCCCCATCCCAAAAACCAGCAAAATTTGTAATGTTGATTTCTAATTTACCATGGCTCTCAGGGGAGAACCATCAAACTCTTCCATAAAGCATGCTTAAGGAATAGACACATAGATGAGATCCATATATGTTTAGTGGAATATAATTCATCATCTGCCAGTCAACAGCGAATATTCATTGACCATGTATACATGATGAGCCCCGTGACTGGCATTACAAAACACTGCAAGTGTTGAGACAGGGAAACAAATATCACGTCTCTTCCATTAGTCATGCATAATTATTATTATTCCCCAGGGCAGTTCTGTGATTTACTGTGATCATATAACCATCAAGGGGCTGAGCCAGGTAAGAGTACCTGGCTCAATCCTAAGTTTAATATACTCAGTAATGTGGTCTGAGTTCTCAAAGAGCTTCCTGTCTGGGAAGAGATGAGGATACATAGGGAACAATGAAATAATTTAAGTGCTGTCCTAGTAACATTTGTGACGCTTTGTGGAGAAAGATGGGTATTGTTTTAACCTCAGCACGGTGGCTGTGCCTTAATCTATTGCTATTTCAGCCAGTTTTTATGACTCTTCAGTTACCTGCCTGCTTCTCTGGGTGTAGCCTGGCCGCTCAGGCCACAGTGTGGCAAGAATTCTGTTCCCTCAGGCACTGGCTCTGTCACTGCTGCTAATGGTAGCTTTTACTAAATCTCTGTTGTTTTTATAAATAAGACTCGAGAGTCAAAGGTTAGAGTGAAAACCTGCTAGCTCAGAGAGACCAGGTCACAACTAGTTAACATTCTCTCTTTGCTGGCATCTCCCAAAGAGAACGTCCTTCCATTTCACCAAACCAGAAAAAGCTGCACCTCTCCAAATCACTCCCTACTGCTTCCTGTGTCTCTCTATCTCTCCCGGATGCCCTCTAATGCTCTAGAATTACTTTCTGTCAACAAGTTGCTAACTCAGCCTCCTGACCCAAGATTAATTTTATTTAATCAATGCAAATGCAGACTCAAGAGTCATGGTGTGATTGAATATCCCCCAACAGATGGGCTAGAAGAAGAAGTGGGGAGAAAGCAGCACAGGCAGATGAATGACTGCACCAGTCAGTTTTCTGTCACCTCAGCACAAACTAGGGTCATGAGGAAGGAACCTCAACTGAGAGAATGCCTCCATCAGATTGGCCTATAGTCTACTCTGTGTGCCATTTTCTTGATTAATTACAAAGTGTAGGAGGGCCCAAACCGCTGTGAATGGTGCCATCCCTGGTCAGGTGGTCCTGGATTGTATAAAAAAGCAGGCTGAGCAAGCCATAGGGAGCAAGCCTGTAAGTAGCATTCCTCTGTGGCCTCTTTATTAGTTCCTGCCTCCAGGTTCCTGCCCTGTCTTTCCTTCATGATGAACTGTAAACTGTAAACTGAAATAGGCCCTTTCCTCCCCAGGTTACTTTATCTCATGGTATTTATCATGGTAATAGAGAGCAAACTAAGACAGTGACCATGGATGGTCTCTCTCCTCACAGAGTGGGCAGACCCAGATGGACCCAGCACCAAGCATTTCTTTCTGCCTAACTTGTTTCATTGTGCTAATGTGGGTTTTCTCATTCATCCCATTTGTCTGAAGCTCAGTAAGCTTTTCCTTGGGTATGCTAAGTTTATGCTCTATCACTGAGCTCTGTCTCCAGCCTCAGAGAGATGTCAGACCATGGGATGTGTTGTATTTAGTGAGATTCTTGCTTCTCACTGAGGCTGGACATCAGCACAGAGTGTCAGGAAGTTCCTGTCTAAGCAGAAATGTGACAAGAGATGTGGAATTGGTAAGGAGACTGTGAAGACATGAACACCCAACCTGCATTCTTAGAATGCCAGCAAGGGGCAGCTGATGGGCAGATGGAGTCACTACAGACCAGGTCAGAATCAGTATTAGAAACAGTAGGGGCAAGTGGAACAGAAAGGAGCATTGGCTGACAGAGGTGCCAGGAGCCATCTGAGCCAGCATCCCCCGCTCCTTTCTCACAGGCCATATGGGAAGACACAAGACAGTGAGTCAGCAGAACTCTGCTCAGTTACCAATCTTGCTTCAGGTTGGTCACCCGCTCTTAAGTCAAAGCACATTACCATGTCAGTCCTGGAATTCCCAATGAAGAGGAAGTGGTATATGTCTGACCAACTTCCTGCCAGGCACAGAGACTCACATGCCTACAGACAGAAGGCAAAGGGCCTTTGGTGACATCTTCTTCTATTTCTCCCAACAGCTGCCAGAGTGTGGTGAGGACAGAGTTGCTGGAATCACGAGGCCCATGTGCCACACATAGATTTGCCTCTGAGTTCCAGCTGAATAGGGGTCACATACACATGGTCCCAAGAAATACACACCCTGGAGGCTTTACCTGTAGTTATAGCTGTAATGTGTCTTAACTGGAACAACGTTAAACACATTTTAAAGTAGTTAAGATAATCTCATCCAAAATGTATACAACACATTGGGGGAATATATTTGGGGAAATAGGTCTTCATTTTCCACCATGCTTATTTTCTCGGGTTGCTATGGGTAAGACATAATGCGTTTGTTCAAATGTAGAAGAATTAAAATGGGATCCCACTATGCACAGAACTTTATATTCTGTTTTCTCTTCACTTGGAAGTATATGATGGGCTTCTCCCCTATCCTTCAGAGTTGTTACACAGGGCAGGTAGTGGCTGTGTATTCTCTTTGCGTTGACAGGTGCTCTTTGGCTAAGCCCTCCCCCAGTTCTTACTCTACATCGTTATAATGCTGTTCCTTGGGCAGGAGAGGGACTAAGAAAAGGTGAGAACCATTCATATCTGGGCCCTTTCTTAGTCTGTTTTTTGTTGCTGTAACAAAAAAACAAAGACCTAAGTTCTAATCCTGGGATCCACATGATAGAAGGAAAGAACTTATACCCACAAGTTGTCCTTTGACCTACACACACACACACACACACACACACACACACGCACAGTATGGAATATACACCCCAATAAATAAATAAATATTTTAAAAATGAGGTGAAGAGCAATTAAGGGAGATGCCCAGCATTAATCTCTGTTCTGCACATACATAGAACCCACAAGCATATGTAAATGCATATGCATACGGACAAAGATATAAGGTAATATGATTATTCTCTACAATGTCTTGGACTAATCTAGAATTCCAAGCCTACTGCTCGGTCACATGAATAACCAGGGCTGACCGTGGCTGGCACAGCACTTCACACAAGGTTAAAAGGACAAAGATGGGTTTTCTTTGTGTGGGTCTCTGACTAGCACATCAACATTGGCCACACAAGGTTCATCACAGATTTTGAGTTTCACTTTGGCTTTGAATTCTGACCCACTGCCTACCAATACTTGTGGCCTTGCACAACCCACCCAGCCTCATTAAGCCCTTAGAGGGACAAGAATGGGAACATCAAAGGTATAAATGTAAAACATACATAAGCCCCAAGTTGGGCATTTAGCATGTCATCAGCTTACCTCAACAAGACCTTGGATACAGGTGTGATGTCTTGGGTGGGAACTAAGGCATATGGAGATGAATGTGGCTCCTGGGAGACACACAGAAGCCCAAGCCGATGAGGGATTTGCACAATGCAAGAAAAGGTGGGGGTAGGAGGGGATGTACAGAGGACCAGATAGCGTCCTGATTGCTTAATAGACCGTTTCCTCAATGAGTTTCATCCTCTGACATCATTATCTAAAGTTCTAAAAAGACTTTTCAATAAGGAGCCCCGTTAATATTGTACTGAATGACAAATTACACAGCCAGTCTTCGAAAGGGTCAAACAATCTGGTCACCGTATCCAGGCAGAGGAAGGAGGGGCCTGGAAAGGTTGTGAGAATTTAGGTGGACAAAAGGGAAGGGAGATGGGAGCTGCTAGGACAGGAGCACAGCCTGTGGGAACCGCCAGCACTCACTGGAAGTGCTGGGAGCACTCTGGGAAGGGGCTTGAGAGTGCAAATGAGAACAGAGAGCTGAATTTCATTTAGAACTCATGGCATCATATTAATCTTTCTTCCCCAACACCTTTGATGTTTTCATGAGATATGATACTTTTTCATTAAGAGAAAACCAAAACATTTTGCTTGATAACAATACACTCAGTTTTAGAATGGGCATAAGAAAGAAAACACCTAAAAGGACCAGGATGAGAATGGTCACTGTTAAGGACCACATTGCATCTCTCCTTCCACTTCCAAACATCCATGTGTTGAAATGGCCATCTCCTGTGTCTCAGAATGGGCTGCATTTGGGGGAAAGGGGAATTTTTCAGAGATGATTAAGATGAAGTCATTAGGAGGCCCTCATTCAGTATGACTTCACATAGGGGAAAAGGAGATTAGGGACACATACAACAGAGAGGAGAACACAAGGTCACAGAAAGACACCACCATCTACAAACCAACAAGACAACGTACAGAATAAACTAATTGTCATGGTTCAGTGACCTCCAGCCATAAAATTATTTCATTGCCACTTCATAACTATAACTTTTCTACTGTTATGAATCATAATGTAAATATCTGATACCCAGGATACCCTGTGAAAGGGTCATTCAACCCCAGAGGGGTCATGACCCACAGGTTGAGAACCACTGCTTTGGAAGCATAGAAAGAGGTAGAAAAAGCTTCTGGAGACAGAAGTGATGAGGAAGGGGGAGGGAGAAGCAGGAAGTGAAGTCACAACAGCAAAGGGCATCTCAAAACTGAGGCGCGGTTGCCTGTAGAAATCCTTACGAAAAAAGCCAGTGAGAGCATGGGTTGCCAGAAAGCTTCTGGGACTTAAATCAGGAAGTTGCCAGTGACCTTTGAGAAGATGATGCTATTGGTACAGCAGGGGAAATCCAGGTGCACTGGGTTGGGGAGGGGACTCAATGTAACAGTCGTGTCTTGAGGGCAAGACGTTGCATGTGAAGCTTAGGAACAGATAGGCCAGTAGCAACAGAGGCAGAACTGAAAGAGGACTTTACAAAACAGTTTTACTATCAAATTTTAATTGCAGATAATTATTCTCATTATGTATTTTGATCATATTTTATCACCTCAATATCTTGCCTCTTCCCACACCCAATTAATTCCATTCCTCTCCCCAACTAGTCCACCTTCTACTCTAATGCCCCGCCCCCTTATTTCATCACCCAGTAAGTTTCATTAAGGTTATTTACAGGAGCACAAGGAGGGGGTGTTTGGAGAAGGATGGGGAGGGTGTGTTTTCAGGAGGATGGGGAGGGGGGTGTTTGCAGGAACATGGGCACCTTACCAGTAGCTCTACATCAACGAAGGAGATGTCTCCCCTCCCCCTCCACCAACTGTTGGAGAGACAATGTTTTTGAAGAGTGGGGGAAAGTTCTGGGGAAGCAGAAAAGGACGAGGAGGAAGGACCAGAAGAGAGTCTGGTATCTAATCCACCTTTGTTGAAAAAGTCACATGACCAGGGGGAGCCATGAAGCCCAAAGCAAAGTTAAACCCCTTGTTGAACATAGCATCTGGAAATAGGAGAAGGAAGGGCTGCTGTGTCCTGTTCTCGTTCTGAACAGAACGGCCCTGACTGCCCCATTTCATTTAGCTTCACCTGGCTCACTCTGAGCTCTACTGTCATTGGATTTAGAACGTTCCAGGTCTATGTCTCAGCTTCTAGTGTTCAGGCACATGAGTATGTTCCTCAAGGGATTCCCCAACTGCTGAGCAGGGAGGGGCCAGACCATTTTGAAGTCACCACAAATCTTTGAGGTCAGGGATCTGGGTGTCCAGATGAAACTCAGAGCATATTCTCGTTCTCCCCACTCTTCAGCAAAATGCTAAAGCGTGTTTTCCTGTTTGGGCCTCCCTGAGCTCAGTCCCCAGGCAGTTGCCCTGTTTTTTTAGGCACTGATTGTTGAATTACTGGCAGGCTTGGGTCTAGGACATTGCCTCCTCAGCTAGTGGTTTTGAAACTTTCAGAGAAACGGTTCAACCCATCTTTCAAATAACATTCCAGAAATCCCTAAAATATCAAATGACTAATGGTTCATTTTACACATATATTCCAATTCTAGCCTCAAACTTATTAAAGTCATACACTGTAGAGCCCAGCAGTGTGAACTGTGGACTGCTTTATAGATGGAAAATTCAGAAAGGCTATGGACCCATTGCTGTCTGAAGCCAGCCTCGGGGTTCGGATTATTCCTACAGTTTATTTTAGTCACACTCTAATGAGAAATTCCTCCTTTGCACAGATAAAGGACTATAAACCATAACATTTTTCTTAAAAATGGCCAGCCTGCAACCTTGAAAAATATTCTGTAAGTAATCAGAAAAATGACAGGATACATATGATATTTCTGAAGGTCCTCAAAATAAGCTTGTTTTATAACATGCCCACCGGCCCGCAATGTGCTATATACATCGTAAATGATAGGTTCGAATCTATTATACTATAGCATGAAAGCATAATTTAACAATATCTTTTTTATGAATGTTCACAATAAGCATTTTATTAAGTATTTTCTCATTCTCTTCTCCTCTGAGCATTGTAAATTATAAAGCCTGTGTTAAGTTCTTCCCATTGCCACTCCACTGACATCTTTTTTGTAGATTTTGTTCTAATTCTCTTTTTGCTTTACCAATTTTTTTAATCCATCCAACTTATTCTAAAATGGTCCTATCTCTGGAGTGCTATAAAGTAATAGTGGCGTGAACTGAATTCTAAAGTACCAGCAGATATACAGTGTACATGGGAAAATAGCATGGCAA
>LOJH01020983.1:0-20497 GCA_001685095.1 Ellobius talpinus | reverse complement strand
GATAATGGCACTGGGATTTGATTCTACTGCATGTACTGGCTTTTTGGGATCCTATTCTGTTTGGATGCACACCTTCCTAGGCCTGGATAGAGGAGGGAGGGCCTTGGACTTCCCACAGGGCAGGGTACCCTGCCCTCTCTTAGGACCAGAGGGGAAGGGGGGAGGGTGAGTGGGGGAGTGGGAGGGAAATGGGAGGAGGTGGAAATTTTGAATGGTATAATTTATAAAACAAAAAAATAAAAATAAAGTCTGTTAAATATTAATATTTGGATATTGAGCTTGGATTATATATGTAAAGCATTAAGCACACTGATTGAAACATAGAAATAGATATTACTAATTATATATAATAAAAAGAATGATTTCAGTAACAGAAACAAGGAGTTTGTATAGTATTATCACTAAAAGTATATAATTAATCTTTGAACATTATTTCTTGATTTTTAGGGAAATTTATATGTAGGAACCTAAAAAATACAACCAGGTACTGTGTTCTACCCTAACGTGTGATTCCCCTCTGTATGTTGAGAATACCCTTGGTTAATAAAGAAACTGGCTTGACCTGATAGGGTAGAGGAGAGCTAAGTGGGGAAAACTAAACTGAATGATGGGAGAAAGAAGGGCAGAGTCAAGTGAGAAACCATGTAACCCCACCAGAGTTGCTGGAACTTTACTGAGTAAACCATAGCCTCATAGCAATGCACAGATTAATGGAGATTGGTTAAATTAAGATGTAAAAGTTAGCCAATAAGAATCTAGAGCTAATGGGCCAAGCAGTGATTTAATTAATAGAGTTGCTGTGTGGTTATTTCGGGTCTGAGATGCTGGGTGGTCCGGAAATGAACAAGCAGCCCTTTTACCACACTACCCTGCCCCTACATTGTCACATTTCATATGCACATACATGAGAGGCACCATCGTGAAATACACATGAGTGTACATTTATATATGCATGCATCTACTCCATGATGACACACTGAATTTCTTAAATAAAACATAAAGAAATTTATAACGTAATGCTTTATTTTTATGTGAAAGCAAACAAATTGAAATGTGGTTCCACTCTAGCTGAGGGTGAGGTTCACTTGGTGTGTAGTATTCACGAATCAAATATTTAAATGCAAGGCTTTAAGATGGGACTTTGAAAAGTTTGTGGGTAGAATAACTAAAGCGATGCTGCGCCAGGCTAAGAACACTTCTCTGAAAATATCACTGGGAGTCATTGAACACTCGACATAACTGCAAAATATTTGCTAAAAAAATAAAACTTAAACTTCTTTACAATACAGATTTAGTATGAGTTATGCCACCTGTATATGTAGTATCCTCATTAAATTCCACCTACAAATATCTTTTGAAACCTGCTCTAAAGAATCACATCCATCATTAGTGAGATTTAGGGAGAAGGGCTGGAGAAAGGGCTCAGAGGTTAAGAGCACCTGCTGCTTTTCACAGGACCCAAGCTCCATTCCCAACACCCACAGGGCTCACAGCTGCCTGTAGCTCAAGGACCACAGGACCTGATGCTCTCATCTGCTTTATTAATCTGTGTATAGTTTTGAAAATACAATCATGTAGTGCAAATAAATTTATGTAAGAGAACATACATACAAATTGAACAAATGATTATTAAATGCAAGGGAAATTAATTTCACACTACAAGGGGATTGCTTTATTCACTGTAGTTTGTTGTTGAAAGGCCATCATGCATTTTCCCTTTTCTCTATGTGTTTCACTGAGCTTTTTTATGATGTCGTTTATTATGGAGAATGAAAAGGTTACTTGCTAAGTTGGATTTTGAAAAATCCAGGTGAGGACCACAAAAGAGAAGACTTAATTAACATTTCTAACCAATTCTCCTCCCACTAGGATCACAGGAACAGGCAAACAGCACCAAACTCAAAATCTTGCAGACACCAGACACATCAGCCGAGCTTACAGACAGCCCAGAAGCCTTAGCAGGATGTGCTGATCCCTCTTTGAGTGACACATTGAGGTTTGATGTGGATGAGCAGAGAGACTTTCATAGCATTGAGATGCTGAACAGCCTAACACCTGGGCATCAATCAATTATTTGAATTTCTTCAACATGGACATTCCAACCGCACCTTTGTTTTTACTTTAAATATATAAATTGTCATTTCATGTTGGAAATAAACAGAATGAAACGGAAATGATAAAGAAAATGTTTGGAATACTTCTAGTGCCATCTATTGGTTGTGAAGTTTGTTATTTCAGCACTAAGCCACAATGAATTAAGTACTACTAGCTAGAAGGGAATTACCATACACATTCCAGATAAACTTGCACCCAATTGGATGCTGGAATGGTTAATTACCTGAGAGTACCTGAGATTCTTACAACTGGCTAATACAACTGATGTATGAAGAAACAGGCAGATGAAAACATTTTAATCTTAAATTCTAGGCTAACAAGAATTGAGTAGATTACATTGAATATCTACCATGGAATGTTTACTCGTGTCACAAACAAAATAAAACTGACTCTCCTTTGTATAATGGAAAATTCTCTAAAAGCCTTGCTGGTATGACAAGTGCAGTATTAATCTTCCTTTGTCACTGAAAGCATAAGGGAAGCTATTTTGTATTGCAAAATTGGATCAATTAATGGCACTTTTTCCTCATGCAAAGATCAAAAATGAACAGAGACAAGACTATGAAGAACATTTTAAAAGATGCCTTTTTCTAAAGCTTTTTTATGTGCATTATAATTGTCATCCAATTGTATAATTTGAGCATTCAAATTAAAGAACATGAACTTAATTAATTTCAGGTAAAATTATTTTCTTACTCAATTTTACAAGTACAACTAATTGAATAATGAACAGTTCAGCCTAGGAAAAAAAAGGAAGCAACCCTTTTAAATTTTGGCTCCCTCTGCTTCACATAATGATTGCTCTCATAGCTTTTATCATCTATAAATGATACTCTCAATGACAGAGAGAGGGAGGGGGGAGGGAGAGAGGAGAGAGAGTTCCACAGGCAGAGAGTAAGACAACAATGATGGGACATGTTTGGTGGTCATGACTGACTGGAAAATAATATCATTTTGTTGTTGTATAGTGATTTACTGAAATTTCTACTTTTATTATTTCCAATGCACTTCATTTTGGGTTTCTTGTTCTGTGTATAGTTTTTTTTTTACATACTAATCTCAGTTCTTTATCCCTTCTCTCCTCCTGCTCCCCCAGCCCAACTTCCCCCCACCCCACCCCTCGTCTGCTCCTCAGAGAGGGTAAGGCATCTCCTGGGAAGTCAACGAAGTCTGTCCCATAACCTCATTGACTATAGTTTTGAAAATTTTGTTTTTGTGTATGTTATTGTAGGATATTTTCTTTTATATTCCTGTCCCTTATTATATTGAAGAATACATGAATTTACAAGGAATAAATTTTCGTGGGATTTTATAGTAAGAGAAATTTATTTTTGAAATATAAAAGAGCAATTTGATGTCCATTCTTCCAGAATATGAACTGTTTTTAGCTTTCGTAGTCCTTTTTGTTCATGTGTTTCTCTGTGCGGATACTTAGTTTTATCAAAAAGATAAGGAAGTTGTCGTTTGACCCTAAATGATTGGATGGATGATATGAATTCTGTATAGCTAAAATTATTCAGAAATTGAGTCCCATTTTCCAATATTTCTTCTATTTAAATAGATTGTTTTCACATGCGGAAGGCATAAAGACAGTACATCCCATTGTCAATGCCACCAATTTCCTCAGGAGGGTTAGGAAGGCAATGAAACGTTCAAAATTGGCTGTAAAATCACACAAGTAGCTGGCTCTTGTCTATCATTCAGAATGCTGCTTCTGACTCCCATTCTTTGTTTTCCTCCAGTTTCTCCATGTGAGATAGTTTTGATTTCACACTGTATTCAATATTCAAAGAACATGCGAAGGAAACTGCTATTTTCTGCTTAGACGTTCAAAGAAATCAACAGCACTGAGAGCTCCCAGACAAACACACAGTTTTTCCGTAGATTGGAAATCGAAGAGACTTTTGCAATTTTAAAATATGCTTTCTTCTTCCTTCACTTTATTAGCCTCAGAAAGGTCATTCTTGAGAGCATTGGGTTTACTGACTGAGATCACGACATCAGTCACAACGGACCTCAGACTCAGATGCAGCAAATGCCTGCATTTAGATCATTAATAATTAATAAAGCTCAAAGGGCTCATCAGTACATGGCTACTTAAATGTAAGCTGTTATTTGGAAGCCCATCTTGCCAAGAAAATATGTGTCCTAGGATCAATTTAGATTAAAAATAAAACAACAACAACAACAACAACAACAAAACCGGAGAAAGAAAGTTGTGCAATGGAACAAAGTGAGTTGTTTTCATGGTGAATGATGTAGACCTACTGTGTTTCACATTGACATCTGAATGCTGGTCTTTTATGATTTTTCCTTTTTTGTGTTAAAATGCTCTTATAAAAGCAACTTAAGGTAGGAAGGTTTATTTTGGCACAAAGTTTGAGAAGACGTTAGTTCATCATGGCCAGAGACTGGAGCCTGAAGGAACTGTTGATATTGAATCTGAAATCAGAAAGAAGAAAATGATCAATTAGTGTCCTTCTTTTTATCTACTCTGGGATTCAAGACCAAAGGACACAGCCCCCTCCTTGCGATCTCAACCTTAAATAATCTAATCAAGATAACCCCTCACAGGATATCCACAGGTCAACCTAATCTAGACAATCCCTGGTTGGCATGTCTTGTTCAAGGGGATTCCCTGCCATATCAAATAGACAACCAACACCTTTTACTGAATTATGCAGTCTACTACTAATAGAGAACTATGTAGGTCCCATAAATGTTTATTCCTGTATCAATCTAAAATAATTAAGAACCTGAGCTGTGGAATAAATGTTGTGTCTCACTGACTATACTCATTCCCTTAAACTTGGGCAAGTTACATACATCTGTGGAGCCTCAGTTTCTTTATGTGCAAAATAAAAATATGAAAATACCGCTGAATCATGGGGAAGGTAATATTTATTATAATCCTGCTTAGACCTGGCACATATTTAACAAGGTTTTATCATTATTATTTTGTAAGCTTCCAAGTTGTATTTTTCAATGATGTGTTTCATTTTACAGAGAAAATAGTAGGATTAAGTGACTGCCTAAAAATTAAATGTAGTTCCAGTGACTCTCATTTGAAAAAGACACAGCTGTCATTTACTCTACAGCTGTCCATTGTATCTTGTTGAGTCCTATGGGACAAACTAGCTGGTATCAAATCTCTAACCCAGAATAGAGAATAGATACTGGCTGAATGACAAAGTTTCTGTAGCAGAGAAATATATAGAATTTGCATTTTCTTCTTGGCATAGTCCTGGGGGATATTGGGCATTTCTAGACAGCATTAAAAAACACCCACCCCAGACTCTTCTAAAAGAAACCCTTGTGATAATTAGCATTTTAAAAATGTTTTTATTAACTCCTAGAGAATTTCATTGAATGTATGTTGGTCACATTCCTCCCTCAACTCTTCTCAGAACCACCCTTCTTCCATACCCATGCAATTTTCTGTCTCCTTTTGTAGTTTCTGTTTGTTTGTTTGTTTGTTTTCACAAATATAAAGTACAGTTCGTTTTGCCTATATATTGTCTTGGGTATATGGTCTTCCATTGGAGCATGGTAAACCTAACAGAAGTAAAATCTTTAAAGAGAATGACTCTAACTCTCCCAGCAGATACAATTGCAAATAGCTAAAGAGTAGACTTCATGGTCACTTCTTACCTCCATGATGGGATCTGGTCTACCTTGAGCTTACACAGGTCTTGTGCATGCTCTCACAACCGTTGTGAGTTCATATGTGCAGCTTCCTTGTTGTGTCCAGAAGACACAGGTAACTGTGTCATCCACTTCCTCTGGCTCTTACACTCTTTCTGTGTCCTCTGCCTCAATGATACCTGGGCCTTGGGAGCAGATGGTATAATATAAATATCCCATTTAGGAATTCCAGTCTCTTATTCTCTGTACCTTGTTCTATTTGAGGTTGCTGTGGGCTCTGTGTTAACCATTTTCTACAGCAAATAGAAGCAACTTGACATTCTAATATCATCCCCCCAATATGTTTCATATTCCAGTTTCTTACAACCTGAATCATGAAGAATCAACTTTTTTCTAGAAAATCTTAAGCCAAAATGGAGGTGTAAGAACTGAGTGATGAGTGAAAGTACATGATGCAGGTCTTGGCAAGCAGAATGTCCCATCCATCATGGGACCACCATGTGATAAGAGAAAGTAAAGCATAATCCAAGCAGAAGAGGGTGGGTTGAGGAAGAAAAGCAAAAAAGGCAGAGAACCCTCTGAAAAACACAGGGGGAGTTGCAGAGCCTACAGTGTTATCTTTGCTAAAGTCTTGCCTTTTCTCAGCCATTTCATTCTTTCAGGCATATTTAGGTTAACGCTGTGACTCACACATTGCTGATAGTGACTGTATAAGATAGGTAATTCCTATCATCATGACCACTTTTTACAAAGAAGGAAACTCAGGTATAAAAACACTCAATAGCTTGAGGAGACACACACATGCTTCCCTTTGCCTTATAAGAAGTGAGGTAACCACCCTTCACTCTCAGGGTATTTTATCTCATTGAAGAAGTCTCAGTTGCTTTCAGGTTCTCCTTGACGATTCTATTCTAAGGGTCAAGATACTACAGGAAACTAAATTTCTCAGTTTTAGCATCCTGTATCATGACTAATGGTGATCAGTTCTCATCTTGCATATTCTAAGGTAAACCATCTAAAATCCAAGTTTTCCCAAAATGGTGGTGGGTATATATGGAATGTTTGAGAGGAGGCTGGGCCAGAGGGACTATGTTTTGGGAATAGTAATTTAGTTACCTTCACAAACAGCCCAAACACAGCAGGACTGTTTCTTTTGAAATAGTCCTTGCACATTCCATAACATTGGGATTCAGCAAGAAGCACGGTCAGAATGGTGGATAGATTTTAATCTTACATCTCTCAGGTTCAAGAACCTCTAAACTAAATCTTATTCTTTTAAATAACTTGGTGTGTGGTATGTTGCTCCAATAGTAAAAGGAAAAATCTAAAGTGCTCTTACATATATAAAATAATGGGCTGGGGCTGTAGCTCTGTGGGTAAAACACTTGCCTAGCATGCACAGAGCCCTGGCTCTCAGTCACAGTACTCCAAAGAATCAGGTCCAGTGATGCATGTCCATCAACCCGTGGAAGATGCAGACAGGAGAATTAATGTGCAAAGCCATCTTTGCCCACATAGTAAGTTCAAGACCAGGTTGGACCTAGTGTGAAACTCTGTCTCACAAGGTAAAGTAAGAGGGTGTGACCACTGGATAGCTAAAATAAAATTAACTTGATTCTGTTCCAACAAGAAGATAGGAAGTGGTGTGCAAATTACGAGAAACTTATCAAAAAAAGAAAGAAAAGAAAAGAGAAAAAAGAAAGAAAAGGAAAAAAGCTTACTTTTTAAGGGATTAAAAAACAAGCCCTTTCCTCATTTTTGGTCTAGCTAATACTTTCATTTTTTTGAGGACTCACTATCTGTGACTAAGCAAAATGCTATCCCTTCCATTAGCAATTTCTGCCAACAGAAAGCATAGGCCAAGTAAGTTCAGAAATACCAACAAACTACCGAACTACTAGGAGGAGAAATTTCTTAGCCTTCCCATGCTTTCTTCCAAAACAGTGTGTCAGTAGCATTTAGAATCAGTAATAAGTTTTACAATTTCTTTCTAGTTAATTTTCTTTTTGAAAAAAATACAAGTATATACAACTTTTATAAAGTTTTGCTGGGTGGTGGTGGCACATTCCTTTAATCCCAGCACTTAGGAGGCAGAGGCAGGCAGATCTCTGCGAGTTCAAGGCCAGCCTGGACGACAGAGTGAGTTCCAAGACAATCTCCAAAAGCTACACCAAGAAACCCTGTCTCAAAAAACCAACCAACCAAACAAACAAACAAACAAAAAGCAACAAAAAACTTTTATACGGTTTTTAAATTTTCTTTCCTTTTCATAGCTTCACCTCTCTCATCCCCTCCCAGTTCCTCCGCATCTTCCCTCCTCTCAGGATCTCTTATTAGATAAAAAACAAACAAACAAAAGACCAGGCTTCTAAGAGCTAACAACAAAACATGAGAAAATAAAATATAATAAGAGGAAGCAAAAACTATCATATTGAGGTTGGACTTGGGACCGCAACAGAAGAAGAGTCCTAAGAGCAGGCACAGAGTCAGAGACCCACTTATTCTCACAGTCAGAAGTCCCACAAGAATATTATGCCAATAGCTATAACGTATGTGTAGAGGACCTGGTGTAGACCAATATAGGTCCTATGCTTGCTGCTTCAGTCTCTGGGCATATGTGCCTTATTTAGTTGATTTAGAGCATCTTGTTCTCCTGGGTCTCCTCCATCCCCTCTGGCTATTACAGTCTTTCTGCTTCCTCTTCCACAGGAATGTCTGAGCTCTAAAGGGATAGATTTGATGGAGACCTCCAATTTAGACTCTCTCTGCTCATAGTGTCTGGCTGTGGGTCATCACATCTGTTCCCATCTGCTGCCAGAGGAAGCCTCTCCAATGATGACTGGACAAGGCACTGATCCATGAATATAACAGATTAACATTAGAAATAGTTTTTATCAATTTTTGTTGTTCTTATTCTTGTTCTTGTTTTTAAACCTGAAGTGTTTGGTTTTACTCAAGGTCTCTGGGATACTTAGTCTCTGACTCCTGGTTACCCAAGCACTGTCAAGTATGGCTTCCTTCTCATGGAGTGGGCCTTAAGTGAAATCAGACATTGTTTGCCCACTCTCCCTGGTTCCGTGTGGTCATTGCCCTAGCACATCTCGTAGACAGGACAGATTATAGCTCAAAGGTTTTGAGGCTGGGTTGGTGTCATGTTTTCTCTTTCAGTAGTCAACAGAGGACTTTCCCACACCAAAGAATCTAGGATGTAGTGGTCAAGGCTCCAAGTAGGCACCAACTCTACCTCTCCATGTTCAATGACTTGTGTGGTTGTTGTCCTCGGCAATGGGGCCCCTGAAGTCAGTTAGCAGAGAGTAAGTAACCTTTTGTCATAGCATCAGCCTGGGTTGTTTGGGAATTTCCATGAAACCCCCCCCTTGGCCTATTCAATTAAATGCAATTTAGACCCAATACTGGAAGCCTTGTCTGGCTATAAGAGATGGCCAGTTGAGACTCCCTACCACCCATTACTAAAAGTCCTCACGAGGATCATCTTCAAAGGTTCCACTGTGCTAGATTTCCACACACACACCCAAAATGCCCCCCAATTCCAGGTATTTTTTTCCTGGTACTCTCTCTATCCCATCTTCCTCTTCCACCTGATCCTGCTCACTTCCATCTCTACCTGCACCCCATACATGCATAAAATCTATTCTATTTCCCCTTCTGAGAGATCTATGCATCTGCCCATACCTCTTCTCATTACCTAACCTCTCTGGGTCTATGGATTGTAGCCTATCATTTAGTTAATGGCTAATATCTATTTAAAAGTGAATACACACTGTATTTGTCTTTCTGGGTCTAGGTTATCTCATGGAGGATGATTTTTTTCTAGTTCCAACCATTTGTCTGCATATTTCATGATGCCAATTATTTAATAACAGAGTAATACTCCATTATGTAAATATAACACATTTTCTTTATCCATTCATTTGCTGAGGAACATCTTGTATTTTTTTCCAGTTTCTGGATATTATGAATAAAGCTGCAGTGAACATGACTGAGCACATGCCCTTGGGGTAGAATGGAGCTTCCTTTGGTATATGACCAGAGTGGTATTGCTGGGTCTTGTGGTAAACAGATTCTCAACTTTCTAAGAAATCGCCATATTGATTTCCATTGATTGACTTCCACAGGGGCTGTACAAGTTTGACCTCCCACCAGCAATGGAGGAGTGGTCCCCTTGCTCCACATTCTCACCAGCATGAGCTGTCACTTGTGGCTTTTATCTTAGTTATTCTAATAGGTATAAGAAAATTGTTAGTGTTGATTTGCATTTCCCTAAGGAATCTGTATTTAGATTTATACTCTATTTTTTAACTGGATTATTTGATTTTTTAATATCTAGTTTCTTGAGGTTTTTTTGTATTTTGGATATTAGTCCTCTATCAGATGTGGGGTTGGTGAAGATTTTTTCCCATTCTGTGGCTGCCATTTAGTCCTATTGACAGTGTCCTTTGTCTTACAGAAGCTTTTCAGTTTCATGAAGTCCCATTTATTAATTGTTGATTTTAGTGCCTGTGTTTGTAGTGTTCTGTTCAGAGAATTGTGTCCTGGGCCAATGCATTCAAGGATATTCCCTCATTTTCTCTTCTGTCAGATTCAGTGGATCTGGATTTATGTTGAGGTCTTTTATGGTTTTGTTCATGGTGATAGATGTGGGTCTATTTGCATTTTCTGTATACTGACATCCAGTTAGAACAGAAGCATTTGTTAAAAATACTGTCTTTTTTAGAGTATGTATTTTTGACCTCTTTATCAAATATTAGGTCCATGTGTGTTTAGATTTATGTCTAGGTCTTCAATTCAATTTCATTGGTCATTGTGTCTATTTTATGCCAATCCCATACAGTTTTTCTTACTATAGCTCTGTTGTACAACTTGAAATCAGGGATGGTGATACCATCAAAAGTTATTTCATTGTTCTGGATTGTTTTAGCTATTCTGGGTTTTTCTTTTTTTCCATATGATGATGAGGATTGCCTTTTCAAGGTCTGTAAAGATTGATTTTAATTTTTTATGGGGATTACATTGAATCTGTAGAATGTTTCTGGTAAAAGAGCTATTTTTACTATATTAATCCTACCAATTCATGAGCATGGGGGATCGTTCCATCTTTTGATATCTTCTTCAAATTCTTTCTTCAAAGATTTGCTGTCTTTAATCTTACAAATATTTCATGAGCTTGGTTGGAAATACCCCCAGATATTTTATATTATTTAAGAATACTTGGAAAGGTATTGTTTTCCTGATTTCTTTCTCAGACTATTTGTCATTTGTATATAGGAGAGCTACTTTTTATTTGGTTGGTTTGGTTTGGTTTTTGCTTTTTGGTGAGTTGGCTTTTTTTCATTAATCTTGTATCTATGCCCTTTGATGAAAGTGTTTATCAGCTGTAGGAGTCCCCTGGTGAAAATTTTGGGGTCACATATGAATCATATCACTGGCAAATGATATTTTAACTCAATTGACTGCTGTGGAGAAAGCAGGTGTGATTATAATTAGATGGCAACTGAATGGTTATACCATATCTTATGGTTTAAAATTGGCCATATCAAAAGATAAGGAAATAAGTAAATTAAATTCCATGCTTTAAGCTCTTGACTAGAGAGTATATTTTTCAATTTGAAAATATGTTTTTTTAATGGAATGCAGGTTTTAGGAAAAGTGGTCTCTGGAGATAAGAAAGGACTAAAATGGAATGAAAAACTTCACTGTATTAATCCCCTTGAATTTAGCTTTCAGTCTGTGAAGATGAAGCAAGATTACAAGCCATACTTAGAGGTGCACATAATATATTCTTAACCTGATAAAGTTGTGATTAATAATAGAAAAGTAAAGAATAAGGTAGAAGACAAAGAAAAAGTAGAGGAAGGAGAGGGAAAAAAGAACTGATTAATCAGAGGATGAGGAAGAAGAGGGAGGAGGAATTACTGGTAAGTTACTCTCAGGCTATTGAAACAGTATACTTCAAAGGACTTGATGTCCCCCAGGATCCCATGCTGAGGGAAGCAAATGCTACCGCCCACACACACACCTATGCCAGCCTGCCTTTCAGGAAGAGCCTTCTTAGAGGTCACATGAATTAACATGTGCATAATTCTTGACATAATGAATTGACATGTGCATAATTCATCTTCTTCAATAAGCTTATGACATTGCCACACAAGCATAGAGAATCTGGGAATATGGGAGTCTTCCTTAAGTTTCCCTCAAATATAAGTAAATCCACTTTCCTGTATCAATCTGTCTCCTAATTGCTTTTGAGAAGTGACAGGCTTATAGATATCAAGTGTTTTCTGTAACATTACCTCATAAACATCGTGCCTGGGAAGATGCATCAGTGTTTGCTGTACAAGCATGAGGACCCGAGTTCAGATCAGAGAAGTTCGTCTGTGACTATAATAGTAGGTGTGGTTGAGGTAGAAACAGACAGATGCCAGGGGCCCAACCGCCTAAATGGCAAGTTCTAGGTTCAGCGAGAGGCCCTCTCTGCAACAAATAAATAAATAATACATCAATAAATAAATATATAGATAAATAAAGGAAATTACCAGTTCTCAGCCTGTAATGTTGACCCTTGGCCTCCAAGTTCACACCCGATGGGTGGGAGGAATGGGGAGGTTGTAGGTTGAGGGAGGTAGTGGTAGATGGATATGATCAATACACATTATAAAATGCATAAAAGTTTCAAAAATATTTCTTCAAAAATTGAAACCCAGTGTTTATATTAGTTTTCCAAAGGATTATAAATACAATTTAAAGAATATGACATCAATATCAGAGCATAACAGATCCTGAACATCTCTTAAGATATTCCTTGTGCGTGCACATTTGCTAAATCAATTCTGCATCAATGAATAATCATCTTGCCATATGTTCCCCAAATTGAAATAAAAATAATGCCTATTTCTAACAACTCATGCTTTATAACCGTTTTTGTAACATTTAGAAAGTTTAACTGGGAATCTTTCTCTTGGGCTGTATGCAAATGATTTATGCTGTTGTCCTTAGGAAAAAGACTCATCATTATTGTGATGAATCTCTTCTGGTGACAGCATGATTGCACAACTAAATCATTGTTCTAGAAAGAAACAAAATCAGTAACTCCATTTAGCAGGTTTGGTGGGGATGTTTACTCAAGTATTGAAGAAATTCTTATTAAATTACATCCATATGACTTTAAACACTGTTCTGCCTGCTGAAGACCTCAGTCTAACATTGGGAGTTGTTTTCTTTTCCCTGTTGCATCTGTTTGGATTAATCACTTATTGAGATAAAACTGCCTTTTGAGGGTGAAGTCACACTTCATGAAAACATTCTTTCTCTGTGACTTTTAAGTGAGCAATTAATTTCTCATTGGAAAACTTGCGTGTCAGTATACATGGTCTCGTAATATTCTCCAGAACTCCTGACCTTTGTTCAAAGATGGATGGCATCGCCAAATTGAATGTTCTATTGCTAATACTAATGTTTTACGTACTAGCAAGCTTGGTTTTAGAGCATAATTCCAGTTACTTTGATGTACAAACCAAGTTGGAGTCTGATAAAGTACTGAATTCTTAAGTTTAAACAGGCTCCCCAAATGGCTTTATTCCAAATAAAAACATAGTGCATTTTCCCATCTTCATATGTTTTCTGTTCTATGAATTTTAGTCCTCCCTCCCAATACAGCACTGGCATTTATTTCTCCTATCTTTTAATGCGACACAAAGCTATGTATGTTCACTGTCCTTATTGGAAGAAAAGCTCACTGACGACAGACCTAGCTCCCACCTACATCATAACTGGGAAATGAATAACAGTCTAGAATGGTTTAGAAGGACTAATGACTATAATGAATAATAAACACAGTGATTCTTACTATACTCCTTGCATTAATCTCTAAAAATATAAAAAATGAGTCCCTAATTTTCTTTACTTTAAAAATGTGGATATTCAAACTAAAATGATTCAACCGCAACTCACTACACATTAGGACCTGGTAAGTCAGAATTCTCTACTGAGTAAACACAGCACCAGCAAGCATGATTCCACAATTCTGTCTTACTAGAGAGGGCTTTGAAATCAAAGAATAAATGCCTTTAATTACCAAGACCTTTAGACTTTTATCAGTTACATCTGATATGAGGTCATGCTTCTACCTAATCTTTTATTTATCACGGCTTGTGTGTTTCTTTTCTGTTAATAAGAGCCTAAACTACAGATAACCCAGAAGACTTTGATATCTGTTTTGTGTGACTTTCTGGAGAGACATGAACAAAAAGTCCTAATCCAAGATTCAATATAGATGTAACATCAGAGGAACAATACCTTCCAACTCTAGCTAGATGAACCAGAGAGTGCACTGTGGTTACTACAGGAGCATGGGTGACATAAGGTGACTGTGTCACCACAAAGCCCACCCTGGCATGGGTGATGACCACAGAGGCTGCATCCATGGAGTTGCCTGCCCAACTTATAGGCAGTTTTAATGGAGTTCTCTCCTCCCCAGCAATTGCATACTGCTTACATAAACTTGTGGAGAGGCCTCGCGAACCTTGCCAGTTTTCTGTGCTTCTGGATCTTTCAAGTGTCATGGGCTTCCTAAGCTCACAGTTCCGTTAGCTTCCTGCAACTAATCAGCCTCCCTTCTCCTTTTAGGAGGCCATGTCTCAACCTAAACGAAGCAGCTGACATGAAAGCTGCTTCTATGTTCCTCTGTTCCATGTTGAAGTGGTATCTGCATGCCAGTGTCCACTGTGCACTATCAACAGTAGCTAAGGTGTGAAATCAACTTAGCTTCCTCTCAAATGATGAATGGACAATGAAAATAATATATTCAACCTTTGCCAAATATTTCAATCCTGTCGTCTGAAATGACAGAGACGAACATGGAGAACATTATCAAAATGAAATAAGCCAGCACAGAAAGATGAGCATTTCATTGCCTCACCTATATAGAGAATCTGCACTAGTCAAACTCAAAATGGGGCATTGCAGTGGTGGTAGCCAGGGCTGTGGGTGCAGCAGGATGAGAAGATGCTAGTCAATACAGTTTCAGCCAGAGAGGTAAGAAAGTTCTATTGTACATCACTGTGACAATAGCAATAAAATATGAAATCATTGAAATTTCCCAAGAGAGCAATTTCTTAAGAGTTTTGGTAAAATAATACACATTTGAAGAATTGTATATCTTAACTTTAGAATGTAGCCATTATAAAAGCATAAATATTTGAAAACACCATCTTGCAATCTATATACGTATGATTTTATTGGTCCAAGTGAGTAACAGGAATAATGAACATTTTTAGACATGTTTTCTCTTCTCTAGACTAAGGCTTGTTTTCATGCAACCAAGCTCTCCTGAATGTAAGACTTGAGAAAACATGAGTTTCTGACTTACTGCTGGTATTGGTATTGGATCATAGTTCTCTAAAAACAATTCAATGTGACTAGTTCGGAGGAGAAATGATCACAGCAGTGACTACTGCAGACAGCCTGTCAATCTGTGGGGACTGGTGAATGATCTCTGAAAGCCTTGAAACGACAACTATTTTTATGTTCTCAATCCTAAACAGATTTTAAATAGTTGCATGGGCACTTTGCCTAAGTAACACCTATGTTCTGTCTTAAATTGAGGCTACAGAATGAAAAGAGGAAAATCAAACAAAGATCTGAAGTTTAATTTGGTCTTTTTGAAGGACTCAAAGATTACCATGCAAAATTATACTTAGCCACATGTTTTAATAATTATCTTATTAACTAATATGGATCTTCAAAATCAGTATAATTATTATCTGGTCAACATGTGTTGACCTCAGTTACTGACTGAAGTTAGGTTTGTTCGTGAAGCATTATTTTCATTTGATCCCAAGGCTCTCTACTGCAAAATGCCCACTAACCTGAGAGCAATATATTACAATAAAACTAGGGGAAAACAGGCATTAAATTCTTGACAAGACATAAAATACAATGTTTTGGAATGCTGCCTGATCTACTTTTTGTTTTGCTATTTTCTAACTTCAAAGTACTTTTTAAAATAACAAGAAACTCTCTAGCTTGCAGACAAAAAGGAGAAAAACAGGGAACTATGCAGTTCGATACTCTCGGGGCCCACAAACTGACCTTGGTTAAAGTTGCTTACCCAGAATAGTGATGATATTTCTGTTTCAGAACCAGTGCCAACTCAGAAAGCCATCTGCCCTTTCTTTACGACTCCAGAAAATGTCCTAACCGCTGGTAGGTGCCCAAGTTTTTATAGAACCAATACTGGACTGCCTCCCACAGTGAACAAAAGCAGTTTCTGCAATAATATCTACATAGCTGTTCACGCTGTTTCCTTTGCTGGAGTCCTCATCAACCTGCATAACCATGGACAGACTGCATGTCCATCAGCTGAAGATACTTTCATCAGGCCAACAGCTAGAGGAAAACAGGGACTTGGGCCAGGAGTATAGCAGTTTAAGCTCAGTAGTAATGTGCTTGCTTAGCATGTATGAGAGTCTTGGTTTGATTCTCAGCATCATAAAACACAAGCAAACAGTTCTAAATGCCCACAGCATCATTAACTTCAGTGCCAGGGAGCCAAACTAGACTCACTCTAGTTCTGTATCCGGATGCCAGGATTTTTCCAGTTCCGCTGAAACACATATACTTGCAAAATAACTTCTGATCCCCAAAACTAATAAATAAATAAAAAGTAGTTAAAACAACCTTCCCATATAAGATTTTTTTTAGAAAAAAAATCAAATTAGAAGATCACATCTGAGATATAAAAACCAATATCTTCTAAGGCACATTGGCAAATACTAAAAAGAGTTAATTTTAGAATAAGTAAAAATAAGTAAATGAAATCATTTCTGAGTAAATACATTTGCCCATATTTACAAAAGCAGACAGGCTACAGGGTAAATTTATTTAATGTGAAAATGTTATTTTAAGTGAAATGATGCCTTCTCTATTGCCTGGAGTTTTTTCCAAACATGCAGGTCCTCTGCGCTGCCAGGGGTCTTCTCACAGTGGCCGCTACGGTGCTGTTGAAGCGGCAGGATGTTCTTCGAGTGGGTATAGACTTCAGAGATGCTTCGCTCACACTTTATTTAATAGACTGTCCACTTTCTCCCCAGGAAAGGTGACAAAACAGGATCCTGGGTACTAGACTGAGCTTTCAAAAACACCAGGGCACCCTTGTTCCCTGTAACACTGGAGTAATGGAGAGTGACAGGTGAAAACTGTTAGTGACCACTCCCCACTCCTCCAGTGTCGCCACAGCTGTGTTCAGTCTCGCTGAATCTTACATGGTCAAGAGTAACATGGTGAGCAGTGTTTCAGGGTTACAGCTTTTCTTTCCACTCACTGTGTGGTCTTAGACACTTTTTAAATTCTCTAAACTTCAGTAGCTTCCTAGGAAGAGCAGGCACAATAGATGCTCCACCTGCAGAAAGCTGTTTTCAGATGCCATGCAATAAGGACTTCGGAGCAGATAACACAGTTCTAGGTGCATCTTAATCAGTTCGCCTTTAGGCATTGCTCTAGTTCGAACTCAATGTCCTGCAAAGGCTCATTGCCGAGTCCTTCTATTGCCTGGGTTCCAGAACCTCAACTAGGGAGATAAGAATGAAGAAAGGACAAACACAGGGACACTTGGACACAGGGAAACTGGGATGGATAGGCTAAGGTCTTAGATGGAGAAGTCACAGCACACAGGAAGCTCAGAATATTTATTATACACAGATAAATCAGGAAACAGGGTAATACATCCAGCTGGACAATGAGGTAGTTTTAACTAATCTTGATAGTAGTAGTCTCTGTAACCAAGCAGTCTTCAGATTATAAACATCCAGGGGGAGAAAACTATGGTAGACCTTGTCTGAACACACCATCAGTATCCTCACATGGACCAGAAGAAGACTTTGCCAGCCCTCTGAGGCTTACCCCAGAAATGCTTTGCCACTTCCGCGTGGCTGAGGCATTGGGGTCCTTAACATGGAGCTGCCCTAGAGTTCTTGTGTTGAATTGGTCCCAAGCTGATGGGAGCTAGTAGTAACGTAGGAAGCAAAATGTAGCAGATATAGGTTAGATTATAGGGGTGAGAGTGGCCTTGAAAGGGATACTGGAACCCTGCTTCCTACTTCCTCTCTTTCTTGTTTCTTCCTTCCACCTTTCCTACCCTCCCTCCCTCTGTCCTTCTCAGCACTCATGAGGTGAACAGTCCCCTCAAATACTTCCCCATCGCCATGATGGTCTCCCTCACCGTGAACACAAAACCAGTGGAGCCAATTGACCTGAACTGAAAACGTGAGTCCTTTGGAGCAGGTATTTAAAATCTTTTCTTTATAATTAGCCTATTGCTCAAATTACAAGAAATTTGAAAGATATTTGATTTTTGAGGCTACATATTAAATCTTAGCAAAGAAAATTATATGATTACAGAAGTTTTTCTCTTGTAGACAAATTTGTAAACTACAAACATTGGTCTTAAACTTGCTAATGTGTTTGCTGAATGAAAAAGAAACAATGAGAACAGGCAGAATCTAAATCTACAATACCCTTGACCAGAAATGAGTGGTGTTGGATTCTTGTGAAAAATGGGATTTATTAGTTCATTTTCTATTCAGGATATGTGCCTATGTGACCTATAAAAATTTACTTCAAGGAGACCAAACATACAAGAAGAAAGGAACTGAAAGCTGGACAACAACAACAACAACACAAATGTTTAGCAACTCATTCCAAATGGAGATGAGGCAGGGCCGTAGCTTGGGAGGAGTTGATGAAATGAAACACTGGCTAACTTTAGAGCTCTGAACTGAGCATCCTGTGAGAACAGTACACAATTTATTCTAAAGTCAACTGGCTTTTAAATGTTATGAAATTGACAAGATCTGTGAGGGAAAGAGAAGCCCAAATGAGATTAAAATTGGAAATAAGGGTGGAACTTAAGGTTAGATGTGCAAACACCTCTAAATGAGCAGTAACATGGAATACTTCTTTCACTTGTTTGTCCAAGTAGGGATGAGTACATATAGTTTATTTACTGTCACATTATGAACGGAATGCAAAGTTTAGGGCTGAAAGAAATACTGGTCTCCTCCAATAGCCAGGGCTTGAATCCTGTTTCAGAGAGGTGTGCTAAACAAAAAGAAGATAAATTTTCAAGATATGGTGAGGTTAGTGACATGAAAATTGATAGATTTCCAAAAGGAGACCATTATCTATCTAAAAACTTGAACTACAGGAGACTTAGAGCAGTGGTTCTCAGCCTTAGGTCATGACCTACAAATCTTAATCTCCAAAAGTATTGACATTATGATTCAGATTCATAACAGTAACAAAAACTACAGGTACAAAATTGCAATGGAAGTAAGTTTATGGTTGGGGGACACCACAATATGAGGAACTGTATTAAAGTGTCAAAGCATTAGGAGAGTTGAGAACCACTGATTTAGAGGGTTTAAGTAGCCCCAGTTCAGCTAGCTGTCACCCCCTAAGAGGGTCTTAAAATTCAATGATGTTAGTATTCCCACAGTAAGTCTCTTTGCTTCTCAACATTCAAGTGTTCAATTGTAAGAGAAGAAAATATCATCACATCTCTCCTTTGACCATAGGTTATACAACAGTCATTCACTGATAATATTATCATCCAAAGCCAAATTCTTTCTTAGGTATCAGAGAAATAAAGAAGCAACAAATATTCTAATAAAAAACCAAGGAGATGAAAGAAAATCTTGATGCTTGATCTCTGTTCTAGAAAACATATGTTCAATAGAGTCCAACTACCACAAATATTTTACTAGAGCAAATAAAAAGCCAATTATATCAGAAAATATAATAAGCTGTACAGTTGTGATATGATCAAAAGTGTATAATCAATCAGAAGAATAAAAGCTAAATCAGCTTTAAAGGGATGTGCTGATTAGTGTTATGTCAACTTGACTTAGGCTAGAATCATTTTGGAGGACAAAACTTAATTGAGAAAATGTCCCAACCAGATTGGTCTGTGGGAGTCTGTGGTACATTTTCTTGGTTGGTGGTAGACATAGAAGGATACAGGCACTGTGAACAGTGCCATCCCTGGGCTGTTGATCCTTGGTGCTATATAGGAAAGCAGGCTGAGAAAACCATGGGGAGCAAGTCAGTAGGCAGCACCCTCCATGACCTCTGCGTCAGCTCCTGCCTCCAGTCTTGTCTTGAATTCCTGGACGAACTTCCCTATTTGGTGAAATACAAGCTATCAGATAAAGCAAACCCTTTCCTCCTAAAGTTTCTTTCTTTTTTTTTCATTTTTTAAAATCACAACAATAGGAGCATTAACTAAGATGGGATTGGAGAAGGCTCCCTGTAAGATGTGTTGCTTTGGTTAAAATTGGAATGCTGTCCACTGAGCTCCAGATGAACTGGTTGGAAGAAACAAACCCTGTGGAAGAATTCATTATGTTAATTATAAAGACAGAAGTACTGAGGAAGCTTTAATCATTTATTGTCTCAACAAGACCCATTTATAGCAGTGACTTTCAACAAATAGTTGGAACTAAATTTGGGCATAGAAAGATTTAAAATATGGGAGAGTTCAGACTGTGGTGATCAGGAATGCAGCAAGTACTGAAGACTCTAGTAAATTTTGCATGTTGAGAAGTGGAGTCAGGTGGAAAATGACAGAACGACATGGCAAGACAGAAAAGAGCTCTTGCGAAGTGAGAATGGGAGGATGGGGAGAGCTTGGGGGATTGGGACGGTTGGGATGAAGGAAGGGTGG
>LOJH01020981.1:0-20499 GCA_001685095.1 Ellobius talpinus | reverse complement strand
AAAGAAAGAAAGAAAGAAAGAAAGAAAGGCAGTTGTAGCACACACATTTAATCCCAGTTCTCAGGAGGCAGAGGCAGGAGAATATCTGTGAGTTCAAGGCCAGCCTGGTCTACCGAGCATGTTATGTTCTAGGACAGTCCGGGCTATACAGTGAAACCCTGTCTCAACAAAAAACAAAAAAACATTAAAAAAAAAAGTCAGAGCAGTCACAGTCAGGCCCAGTGGCACTTCCTATTGACTGTCCTTACTGTGATGGTGGTAATATATTTATAAAAACAACAGAACCGCATGCTAAAGTGGGTGGATTTCACTATAACTAAATTACACATCTTTTTTTTAAACTCAAAGAATCTGTAAAGACAATGTGAACATTTGTCAGAAGGGGAGAAAGGCATTTGTATCTTTCCTCCCACTAACAACACCAACACACACTACACATACACACACATGCACAGTCTCACACACAGTAGACATACACATACAAACACACATAGAGACAGACCAAAAAAAAAGTAAAGTAAATAAAGCCAGGAAGTTGTCAAGGAAGGACATTATAGGCATTACAGCCAAGAGTACCTACCAAAAAGACTCCAGAACCTCAAGTTTGCAGAGGTCACTCCCTTACATAAATGGCACCCCTGTAAGGACATTTATCCAGCACACACAACACAACCGCAACTGCTTCTGGATTTCTGAGGGGTTGGGGGTTCTCCCCACTCACTCTGCCAGTCCACACAGATAGCACCGATCTCTGTCTTACTGCTCTACAGCAGGTCCCTTTCCTCCTCATCCCAGTGTCCTCACCAGTCCTTCACACCCTTTTACACACACACACACACACACACCCCAAGTCTCTGTTTCCTGCAGATGTGACCCCTTCTGCTACCAGATGGCACTGTCAGGCAGGCTCTTCTACCCCAGTGAGCCTCTCTGGAGGTGACACCGGATGGGTCAGCACCAACCCAGTCCCTGATCTGCAGAAAGGACTCTCTCTTGCAGCACTCCCGTGTGGCAAGGCTGGTCGCAGCGGAGCTCAGGGCAAGAGGTCCCTTCTCCTCTTCCCCAAATCCCCTTCAATGTCACCTACCAAAATAGAAGCCTTCATGCTGGTTTTTAGGGTTGAAGAAGATACCCTTGGCGTGCGCGTTGACGTCAGCGCCTGCTGCTATGAGCACTGCTGTGATGTCTCCCTGGCGCCGCTCAATAGCGATGTTCAGTGCCGTCTGCCCTGCGAACAGAGCCGGCATGAGCACTCAAAGGCCTGGGATAACTTAAGCTGACGGTGGAGCCCCTTGACCCCAGGGAGCAGTAGCTGACTGAAAACACTAAGGGTATAGATATCGTGTGAAAGACACCATGTTGGTAGCCACCTTGGTTCTGAGAAAGCAAGGTTGAGTGGTTCCCCACGTTGGAGAAGACCAGGGCAAGGATGCCCATGACCTCCTGCAAGCCTAACAACAAGGGCTTGGTGGAGAAATCAAGAGGCTAGGGGAGTAGGAGAAGGAAGAGGACTTGTGACCAGGACAAAAAAGCCTTACTACAGGGATGGATAAGGTTGATAAATTCACTCTCTCAAAAACATGTTTAAAAAAAACCCTCTCCAGTGTGGGAACCTAAGGACACCCAGGAATCTACCAACTCCATCCTTGCCCTCAGAAGAATCTTCTGGGCAGGCCTAGTGGCCCAGGACTGTAGTCCAGCTACTCAGGAGGCAGAGAAAGGAAGATCACATGTTCAAGTCTGTCTGGACTGTGGGGTAAGTTCAAGACCCACCTGAGCAACTTAGTGAGACCCTAGTTCAATTTTTCAAAAAGAGCTGGGGATGTAGCTCCACAGTAAGAGCACTTCCCTAGACCACCCCCCCCAAATAAAGGGATCTTGCCTTGTACCAGGGGTGGGAAGATCTAGGACCCTGAAATAGAAACAAGAAGAAAGAAACATACAGAAAGAGATTGGGAGGGGAAAGGAGTCAGGACAGGTAAACCTCAGGCGCTGTTCTGAACCTCTGCAGGACTAGTGCCAACAAGTGACAGGCTGAGAACAGGATATGGCTCATTCTTTCTCTCTTTGCCATGACCCTCGGGGAGCTTGCCCTGCAGTTCAGCAGTCAATCATAGCAGTTCCTCCCTGGGGATCCCACCCTCCTCCATAGGCCATGGCTCTCCCTTTTGAAACTCTATAGAGTTCAAACAAAATAAATCAAGATTACTTTCCCCATAAGAACAGTTAAAGAGCCCATCTAAACTCCCACCTAGAAAGACTGAGCTGCATACGTCCCCTGGCATATCAACAAGATGGCCGATCGTGAGCTGACCACTCGCTAACTGTGATGAGTCAGTTACTGACCCCAAAGACTTAGGAAGTGGCCTAGTAACTGCTGACGGGGGGTGTCCTGGGGAGGACACAAGGCCCTAAATTATATTCCCTAGTTCCACTTACAAAGCGAGGCAGAAAACTAGACTGAAGTGGGACAGCTTGTGACACTGATGACTGCAGCACTAACTGCTGCCTTAACTGGCCCCTACCTGGCTCTCTAGCCTCATCACTGGGCTCTGGTTTGTTTGTTTATATTTGTTTGCTGTGTGGCTCCTGGGGATCTAACAGAGTCCTGCACATGCCAGGGAAGCTCTACTCAATTGAGCTACATCCTCAGAGCACCCAGTCTTCCCACTGTCAAATCAGCTATGGCCATGCTCATCCTGGGGCTTTTCCCCTGAACTTGCTCCGGCTTCTTCCCATCAGGTAGGCTCTGGGTCAAGGTTGCTATTCTACAGTTACTCAACACAGTCACTCGCTCTCACATTACATGTCATCGCCATTCCTACCACAGTCTGCCTACAGTCACTTTTTCAGAGCACCCCGTTTCCTGACTTGTCCACCCCTGCTCAGCATTATTCATGGGAAAAGGGAAGGATGAGCAGCATGCCTGCTGCGTATCTGGGTTTCATGGCCAAAGTGCCTCTGTACAGCAAGACTGGCATGGCTCTGTAGCCACACCACATGGGAAATACCAGCCTCCGTCCTTTGCTCCTAGGTTGCCTCTGCCTACAGGTACCTTCATAGGCCTCTTCTGTGTACTCAGCATTGATGAACCTGTCCAGGATGCCGTTCTCCTCAGCAAAGGCAAGCAGAATCTGCACAATCTCTTTGGTGTTGGGGTTGATGTTGAGCAAAGCCTTCATCAGGCAGGTCTTTCCTGTGTCTGAGGCTGTCAGCTTGTGCATGAGGAAATCTGCAGGTGGAGTCAAGGATAAAGGCAGGGCAGGGAGGGCTGGTTGCCCTGGGCCTCCCAAACAGAACAGGGTGTGGGAAACTGCAGCCTGCACCTCAAAGGCATGCCCTCTACCCTGTACTGGGGGGACTCCAGCCCTATACTACCTGGCATTCTTCCTCTCCTCACACCCTCCTCCAGCTTCCTGCTTGGTTTGCTGTTCACAGCTCTCTACCACCTATGAAAGCCTCATCCAGCACCCACTGCTCTTTGACCTTTGAACCTTCTCTCTGGAGGGGAGATAATTTCATCTGCTGCTTGGCTTCCCACTGGCCACATTTGTGCTGAAATCTCCATCCTACCCTCCTCATGGCCTAAAAGTTAGCTCGTTACCTCCCCATCAACCTGTTCCTCACCTTGTTCCCCAGACAATAAACCCCCTAATCCTTCCATTCCTGCCAGTGCCTGAGGAACTCTCCAGAACTCTTGCCCCTCTCCCAGGCCTACTACAGAGTTCCAACCCTGTTTGAATAGCAACTCTCTCCAGATTTACCCCACCCCATAGCCAGACCATGCCCAACACCTGCCTTAACCCATCCATGACTCCCCATGGCTCTCTAAGTCAAGCTCAAGGTTGCTATGCCAGTATTCATGGTGCCTCAAGCTCCAACCCCACAGGAGACGCAGCAGAGGCCAAGCCAAACCAACCAGGGTCCCCAGGGCCTGCATCCCGTACCAGGGCCGGGCACTGACCAGACACGTCCAGGCCACGGCGCCGTTTGCAGAGCTCCTGTAGTTCTTGTAGCAGTTCCCGCAGCTCCCCCACGCAGCCCTCAGACACGGCCGTGAAGATGCGCTTCTTCAGCCTCTTCTTCTTCTGCCTCTGCTCTTCTTTGGCCAGGTTTACGCTAAGACCAGAAGGGAGGCATTGAGAATTCACCCCACATGTGCCTCATCTCCTACCCTCTTCCGCTCCACCACCAGAGTTGCTGGCCTCCAGACCGCTGCTCCAAATCCTATGCCTCTCTTGTCTTTTAGGGATGTCCATGTTTGTGCTCCATGTTGTCTGATCCAGGTCCCCCTTCCTATATCTATATGCAATCACAGTGATCAAAACACACCTGTATACACAAGGAGATGATCAAGAAGGGTGTGTAAGTTATTACTTTGAAATATGGAATTAATGGAAGAGAATGCTCCCTTTTATCTACCTATCTGAACTTTTCCCTCTATCCCTTCCTGCCCCCACATTCTCAACAGACCTTTGCTGTAACATAGATGTATGTCCTTTCATTTGTATGTGCTCTTACAAAAATGCATACTGATGTTCTATGTGAATGGACTTTAAATTTACATAACTGTGTAACTTGTGCTAAAATCCTTATTCTCCTATGCATCGTTTGGATGCTTTATAATGAACAAAACCATTTTATAATTTACTGATATTTCTCTCTTTCCACAAAATGTCACATGCCACAACGATGGCCCAGGCCTCCAGACGTTTGTCCCAGCTCCCCAGGGATAATGGTTTCTTTCTCTCTCCTGTGCAGCCCAACCCTGTGACACCTCCTCTTGCTGAGAACAGTGACATAAGGGGGAGAGCCATACTGACCTTGGACTGTTGGGATTGGATGGGGTCTCTGTCACATCATCCTGAGGAGACTGGGGGGAGTCCATGTCATCACAGTTGCCAGACATGCTGGCAACAGAGGAGAGGAAAGAAGGAAGAGAGCAAGACAAACTTAGAAATGTACAGTGCTGCCATGCCACAGCCAGGCACAGCCACGTGTCCAGGCCAGCAGCCAGTACTCACCATTGCCGGATGTTGGAGTCCATCGGCTTGGAAAAGATGGGAGGAGAGGTCTTGGTGACTGTGGGGTTGGGCTCAAATCCTTCTATCTCCAGGAAGAAGTGTGCACTGGGGAGACACCCAATCAAAGCCGTTAGAGCTGGGGTAGGGCCTATGTGTCTTGCAGTCTTGCCACAGAGGACCCACCCATACTAGCCCTCAGCCTGTGTGCTATGTGTCCTACCCTATTCCTCATGGATGGAGTAGACCCTGGGTTCTAAGCTGACTCTGAATGGCTCAAAGATGGGAAGACAGCAACAGGAGCTGTGTTTCCCATTGCTATCCAGCTGCTCCTAGAACCAATTCCTGAAGGCAAAGCTTTTTAGAAGGGGTCCCTCGACTCAAATCCACGCAGGCCTTACAAAAACTTAAGCAAAAGGGCCAGAGTCACCCTGGCTGCCCTCACTGCCCATTAGTCCCTTTGTCATAGCAGAAAATGAACTGAGAAAGATAGGGTAGGGCAGGGAGAACTCAAAGGGCCAGAAGCCTGGGTTGAGTATCCCCCACCAAGAAGAAACACCCAGACCAAAGATGGGGGCCTATGCCCCTAATCTCATCACTCAGGAGGCTTCATGAAGATCATAGGTTTGAGGCTAGCCTGTGCTACATAGCAGGATTATCTCTAAAAATAAAATATAAAATACATCATGTGAGAAGAACTATCTTGAAGCTAACAGGCAACACCAAAGGGTGGCGAGAATGGGGGTGGGTGAGAAAAGAGCCCTTACATGCTGCTGTAGGGAACGCAGAGCAGTGCAGCCTCCATGGGAGTCAGTATGAAGGCATTGCGAAAAGTTTACAATAGAACTTTCCTATGACCCTGCTGTAAATCTGTAGGTCTGCAGCAAAAAGAGCCCTACAAGGACACCTGTAGGTGTGCATGTTTCCTGCATCACTGTTCACAATAGCCATGTTACAGAGTCAACCAAGCTGCCCACCCACAGGTGAACAAATAAAATATGGTATTTTATAAAATGGTGTTCTAGTCAGCCCTGAAGAATGAGATTCTGTATCATTTTTGAGAAAATGTATGGAGCTGGAGATCAGCCTGCTAAGTGAAATAAGCCAGACTTAGAACACGAAATATCATCTTTCTCTCACATATGGAAGATCGAAAGGGACATAAAACTACAAGTAGATGCCAGGCGGTGGTGGTGCACATCTTTAATCCCATCACTCAGGAGGCAGAGGCAGGCAGGTCTCTGTGAGTTCAAGAACAGCCTTGTCTACAAGAGCTAGTTCCAGGACAGGCTCAAAAAAAATCTGCAAGTGGAAATGCTGATAAAAAGAGAAGAAATAAGAAAGAATAAGAAGAATGCAAGAGAGATGGATCAGCAGTTAAGAGCACTAGCTGCTCTTCCTAAAGACCCAGGTTCGATTCCCAGCATGCACATAGTGGCTCAAAACTGTGTGTAACTCTAGTCCTATGGGATCCTGTGCCATCCCTCTTCTGGCTTCTGTGGGCATTTCACATACATATTTCATGCACATAATAAACAGACATACATGTAATGCCAAACACCAATACACATAATAATATATATTCACATATAAGTAAATTTTCAAAAATTATTTTTTAAAAAAAGAAAAAGTAACAAGAGGGGAGAACATGATCAAAGTTTATTTTGTGTGTTGCATGGATGTCAAAATGAAGCCCCTAACTTTGTGCAATTGATATATACTAGCAAAAAATGAAAGGATAGGGAGGCCCAGAAGACATTGTCAGGCAGTGAAGAAGAAAGACAAAGCTATGGCCAGCTTTCTCCTCAGACATCAAGGGAATAGAAGACACACACTACCTCAAGAAAAGCCAGATGCTCTACCCAAGATATGCCAGCCACAGCCAACCACACCTACAAATGCAGATACACATGACCTTGAATACCACAATCACACACTGGGAGATGAGTCTTCTAGTAATGTTAAGGTGAGGATCAGCTGAGGGTGAACTCAACTGCACTACACTCAACCCTGCAGCTGCTGCAGCTTAGCTGCTGCTGGCCATGTGACCCACCCAGAATGCTGGTCTCCTGACAGCAGGCACACAGCATTTCTAAACACCTTTACTGCCTGAGTTTTTCCCAGACCCAGAAAGGTGGATACTGCAAAGTGTAGCTCCTCCCATCTCAAGTTTAGAGAGAACAGCTGGTGTGATCAGGGCCCCAGTCTACAGGCAAGGCATCTGAGGCTAAGGATGAGTAAGCACCTCCCCCCAGGGCAGACGCGAGTTAGCCATAGAACCTGCTTCCCGCTGTCCAGGCTAGCAAATGACACAGCAATGCACACTGTTCTGCTCAGTTTAGTCCTCCGGCCCTGCTTCCAGCTGAATCCATCGCAGGAATTGGCTAAAAGGAGGCTACCCAATGAGGGCAGGCAGGAGAATCCTGGTCCCTCTCCCCACTTCAGGTACAGACAAACCTAAAAGCTCATAATAAATCCATAAATGGGGCAGAAGACACACTGGTCTTCTCCCTCCCTGCTTCTGACCACCAAAGAGCCTTCTGCCAGGCACGGCAGCATGGAGCACTCAGGAGGCTGAGGCAGTTCAAAGACAGTCTGGCTAAGAACCTGTTGAGGAGAACGGGGGAGAGAAAAAGAGAAAAAGGAAGGAGAGAGTGTGTGTATGTGTGTCTAGCCTCACCTAAAAGCAAATACTTGAAAACAGAAGAAAAATATTAATAGAGAGAAGACAAAGGGAGGAGAAAATCTTTGGCTGGGACCCAAAGCTTGGGTTCTGGTCAAGCTCTGCCTCTGCCTCTGCCTCCAGGTGGGTGCTTTCCATCTTTGGACCAGGAATCCTCAGCTGGTGGGATACTGGTTGGGCCAGATAATTCCCAGCCAAGGCAACCCCAAGACCATGCACTTGTGGACTGTCCAGCTGAAGTGGACATTGACTATACTCTGATCTACCACTCTGAAGCTGCCCCACTCCACTATGGCAGCAAGACTCAGAGGTTCCAAGCACATCTCTTAAAGATTTGGCCTCAGGACAGCCTGGTTGAGAACTGTCAGAGTTTCTCCAAACAAAAAGAGCCCCAAACCCACATCCATGGATTTTCTCCAAGAAAGTTTGGTCTGGTCCTCTCTTGAGCCTACCATGCTATTGAGACTGCTTCACTCAACAAATACTTATCAAGTTCCTACAGTGTGCCAGGCACTGGTCCTGCAGCTATGATACAGGGCGACTCCCTTCTTTTCCAGATCTGCTAGTCCAGTGGGTTGATCAAAACTGGCTCCAAGGCAAGACCGATGCATAGCACAGATAGGCCATTTGGTTCTTTGCTCTGGACAATACACTGTCATTCAGCTGTAAGTTTCCCAATAGCAAGGACTATAATAATGTTATCTTTGATTTTCCAGACTCAACCTTGATTTCCTAACAGTGATCCTGGTACTCAGAAGACCCCACTGAATGGATGCATGAAAGGATAAGTGATGAATGAGACATATTCAAGTGGAATGAATAATGGCTGATCATGCAGATGAGTTAATAGATGAATAGTGGGTAGATGACAAAATAATGGAAGAACAGATGGATGCAAGATGCGTGCATGCATGCATTCATGGGTGCATGAATGCATAGATGCATGGATGCATGGATAGATAATAAGTAGTCAAGTAGGTAGATAAGGTAGAGAGGTCTGTGGATAAAACCAATACTCAGATCAACACAACCTTAAACTGTCAATGGTAGAGGCTGAATCCTCCCTATGACTGGCTGTGACCCCAATTGCTGAAAGCTCTCGCCTTTTACCACCCCACCCCCTTCTCAGTCTCATACACAAAGCTCAAGTGGGGTCTTTTGTGACTCCTCTACTGAGTCCCCTCTTCTCAGGGGCTCCTCAAGAGATCAAGAATGACACAGAAAGCCACATCATGTAAGCATTCAGCACCCAGGCCTAAATCTGAGGGCCTCACAGAAGGGAGAAAGCATCATTACTGTGCAGTGATCTGGCTGGGCAGCATCCTCTCTGTCTCTCACACTCCCCTCATTACCTGACCCCTCATTTACTCCTCCACTTACTCAAAACTGATCAGTTGCCCAGTGTATGAAACTGAGGGGCTAGGAAGGTGGCAATCACCCCTTCCAGAGACCCCATCCTCAGAGATATCAACCAGGACTAACACATTTGTTCCAGTGACCACATCAGTCTCTTCAGGGAGAGGCTGGGTTACAGGAGCATGAGAACAATGGAGGCCCTTATGACTGAGGTCAGGAATCAGACGTTCTGTACGTGATAACTGGAATACAGACTGGATATTGAAATATGCCCCTGGTTCTAGAAAAGCCCTGGAGTAGAGAGAATGAGAAATGCTTCCTGGGCTAGAAAGGAAGTCTGTCTTGGAAAAGGAAAGCTTTGGATCCAGAGAACAAGATGTGGAGAGAGGATTAATGACAGCCAGGCTGGGGAAGACCAGACAATTAGGCAAGGGCCTAACTCACAAGGCAGGGCCTGACCCATCCCTGCCCTACTTGACACTAGACAGCTACATCCTACTCACTATCATAAGCACATGGGAGGTCTGGACCACATGACAGCCTGGCTCCTTCCTGCTGTAGATACTCATTGTTTATTCCTTTGGTCTAGGCCAAAGGGTGCAACCTGGGTGTGGTTAACTTGGGTGCACAGACAGCTCTATATCACTTCTCCACCATTTCTGTCACTTTCGAGAGACAGCACCAAGACCAGGAAGCAGGGCTAAACAGGAGCTTGTCTAGCCATCGACTCTGATCCAAGAAAAGTCCGAGCGTCTAAACTCGCCAAGGCCAGCTCTCTGACCCTGGATGTCCCCTTGCTTAGGGCCCAATAAGGAGGTCAATGTAGCAACTGCTGAAGGATTAACATGGTGGCTCAGGAAAGCTCCCAGGTCCAACGAGCTCTCCCCTCTGTGGACCTGTAGGCCTCCTGCCTTCAATTCTCCCATGAGTGCATAGCCCAAACGTTCATAATGACTGTCATTGTACTCTGTCTTTACAAATAATTTATACTTTTTCTTTTTTTCCGTTTAGGCCCAAGACTTATACTCATTTCTGAGGGAAAGTCTCAAACCTTCACACAAGAACCCCTCAGAGAGTCTGTGGGACCACCACTTCAGGAGACAAAAGTCACACCTCATATCCTTGCCTGGGCCAGGTAGCCTGTAACTAATTTCAGGAACAGACATGGGCTTCAAAAAACGCAGTTCAGATGGGCCTGATGTGAAAGAATCCAGGGTGTTCTTGAGAGCCTGTCCACAACCCTACCCCTATTCCCAAACCTCTCCTCGGAGTGAAAAGGAGACCCAGAGAGATGGACCATATTGGCTTAGGTTAACTGTGTCTCTCTTACTTCCTGGATGGGCCCATGAAGATCCAGGCTGCCCCCAATTGCATACTACCTGTCTCTTCCTCTTAACTTTCTCTTTTGAACTCCAGGGTAGAAGCTCTGCCTGGGGTCTTCTAGGCACCTCTTAGTTGTTACTTCACACATGACCTCAACTCCCCACACCTGCCCTTGCTCCTTTGGTAGGCTCTTGACCGAGGTAACCCGCCATCCTTCTGAGTTACCCCACCAGAAGGGTGTATCTTCTGGCTTTTCCTTCTCCTTCTTGCCCCTAGAAGATCCCATGACTAACTCCACTCTCATCCATCCCTTCCTCGTTCCCTGAACACTCAGGCTCAGACCTTATCAACTGTCACCTGCTTTCCAACAACTTCCTCCAGGTTTCTCTGTCCTCAGTCCCCTTATAACTCATTGTCCACATGGGTCACCGGGAGAAACATTTCCAAAATTCCTCTCTCCCTGCACCATCCATCAGGAAATCCCCTGTGCCTCCCCCACTCTCCGCAGGATTATCAGTGTACTTTAACAGATCCCCCGAGACCTGGCCCTAACAGGACGTGTCTCCCTGTGGCTCTTCTACCCTCATGGCACTTCAGCTACTAAAATCCTCAGTCCCTGCTCTCAGCCTTCATTCTCAGGACCCTTTCCCATCAACTTCGCCTACCAAAGCCCACTCTAATGTCACCTCCTCTCTGAGGTGCTCCAGAGTGTCCGCAGGCTCAGAATGACCTGCCTCTCCTCAGTCTTCCTCTGTCATAGGTTTTTTACTTACTCCAGACACTTTTCACACTCCCCTTTGTGCCCACCCCTCCAGACTATGAATAAGAGTGAGTGTTCTTTATCTCTGTGTTAAGGTGTCTATCCTCTAATACACAGGAAACCTCAGTGATTCTGACTTTAACCAAAAGGCAGACAAAACCAAGTTCTCCACTGACCCAAGAGGAGGGCTGAGGTGGGAACAGAGGAGGAAGGGCAAATGAGACATCCTAGACTATGGACCGGAACTAGCCTCTTGGTGTAGCCCAATTTAGAGGTACCCAATCAACCAAAAAGATCAGCCGTGGACATTTAGAAGTCTGTTCTCTGTCCCAGCATCCTCAACTTAGAAGTGAGACAAAACCACTCCAGCCCTACCCAGCTCCCAGGAGCCCCATACTATCAAAGTCAACACACACTGTACACTGATCCCCTGACTGTGCTAACCATTTTGTCAACATCATGGCAATTAACTGTGTCTTATAAGCTGGTTCATTAGTAGTGTCATCTAATAGACAGCCAGCTTGACATAACTATAACCATTTTGATCATAATCTCCATTTTTCCCACCAGATGACCATGCCATGCATCTAAAGACATATAGTCACTGCAGTAACTGAAGCTGAACATGGGGTTGCACATCCATAACCCCAGCACACAGGTGGAGGATCCTAAGTTAAAGGCTCCTTGGCTATGTATCAAGTACCAGACAAGCCTAAGAAACATGGCAAGATCCTCTCTCAAAAGACAATACTCAGGCAAAAGTATTATGTGCCCAGCTTCTTAATTGACAGTGGCCATGAGAAAAGCTGGGTATATTCTGGTTAGTTACAGCCACCTTTATCCAGCTTAGCCCAAAATATCCACCTCCTTCCTTGCATGCCAGGATTCTCCTGTTTCACCACCTCCCAAAATACACTTTTTTCTGTAAGTTCCCAGTAATTTACATTTTGCACAATACTGAATCCATCTTTCAGTACCTTCTGCCTCCCCAGGTTTTCTCGACAGACCATTATACAGTGTTGATTCCATGGTAGACTGAAAGCTGCTATTTGTGCAGGTGAGAAGAACATGCCCAGCTGAGTACCCAGACTACTTAGAATGACATCCGCCTTTTTACTGCTGTTCTCAAGAACTGCTTTAGCAACCCTTACACTTCCAAGAGCCTTCCTGATGTTCTTGCTTCCATTCCCCCATCCCCTCTAAAGAGAACCCATCCCTGTGCCAGTCATGAAGACATCAGCAAAGGCACCTGAATATGTAGTACTGGTCCCCACCCCCAAGTTACACCCAGTCTGTCATCAGGTCACTCCAGATGACACTCAGGGTCTTAAGTCTATGGGAGACAAGGGATACCTGGAGTGGGTACCCACACTGTACAAAGCTCAGGCCCAAGCCTTCAGCCTTACCTCTTCTTGGTGGGAGTGAGATCGGCTGGCCTCTTCTCTGTCAGCACAACGGAGTTCCCGCTGGGTGCAGTGGTTCTTCTGCCCATGAGGGGCACCATCTCCTTGGAGTGGGCATTCATTGCTAGAGCCCAAGACATATGCTGAGGTTAAGGAGGGCAGGGGGTAGCTTCTACAGGTTTCAGACTCCCATGGGGTACCATCAACCTCCTGCTCATACCTCTCCAACAGGAAGTTCACTCCCTATCTTTCCAAACTGTCAGCCTTTCTTAAGCACAGGCAAACTGTTCCTGAGGTTTCCATATCCCCTGCTTCTGCAGACAGGGGACCCACCACAATTTAAGTCACCTCAGATAACTTACTCAGATATGAAAGTAACACCATCCCTTGCCTATATCCAGATGGGTGACCTTTAAAGTTTGCCTATACCCAAGGCAATCAGTAGACACACAGAGCTGAAAAGGCTTTGCTGGGCCAAGAGCAAAGGTAGACAGAGGTGTGCCTCACCCTCCCCAATCCTCTGGTTTCCCTCCTGAGAAATAGTTGAATGGTCCCCAATAAACCTGTACCCCTGACACCAATTGCTCCATCCTTCTTGGGCTAAGCCCATGAGTGTGGGCTATTCTGAACAGCTGGGGCAAGTGGGGGTCAGGACAGTCTGGACTCGGGCTCCAGCAGCTATAATTAGCTCCTGAGTCAGCCTGTATGCCTTGCATCCTCACCCTGTTGGACTCTCTCCCTGCCCTGGGATCCAGGTCCCTCACCCAGGAACTACCGTGTCACACCTGCCAGGGACCTGATACTGATTGAAATGGTCTAACCTAGGAACACAGACCAGGTAGAGGCCACAGGGAGATCTTCCATAACTGCTGTGTCAGTATCTGTGAGCAGCAGGGCCCTGTTCCTCCTCAGTGCTGGGATAGTTCATCCCGTCTTAAACGCCCTTCACATCCCTGCCATGGAGATTCCCATCTCTAAGCTAGTTGGGGGAAACAAGCCCTAGTGTTTCTCTTTCCTTGGGATTCCCAAACCTCAGGGAAAAGTTCCTGGACCTGTCCGAGCCTGCATCCTCTCCGCTGCCTGTTGTCAGAGCTGGCATGGCTTTTCTTTCATCATACTAGAACCCCAGCTCTCCCCACATCTTCCTGAGGCCCCCGGGCTGAGGGCAGACATAGCCTGGAGGATCCCAAGCCCATGCTGTAGTCTTTCTGGGGGATACCAGCTTCCCTAGGTGACAAGGACTTACCTGGAAGGTTCCAGGTGGTGGTGGTGGTAGTCCTTGCTTTGAGATCACCGCATGTCTGGGGCCAAAAACCCACCGTCAGGAAGGTGGCTGAGGAGGCGAGAGGCTCTCATCATAGGCACAGAGATAGGTGACAGCTGGAATGAAGCATCAGAGGCAGAACTGGCTGGGCCACCTGCCCTTGGCGCCAGGCAGGTCACACCCACCGCCCACGTGCCCTACGTGAGTCACCCCCACACCCACAGAGCAGCCTCACCCCACAGGAGAAAAGGCAGAAAAGACACAAAGTTGAAGGTCTGGTCCCAAGCCTTCCCTGTCTTATATGTGATGCTCAGCTGACATCAATAGCCTCAGTTTCCTCACTCGGGAAATGGGACCCATTACAGAGAGCTTTCTGATCGAGGATATTATGCACAGGCAAAGATGATGGAGGTAAAGAAGGTGCTCTGCTCTGATCCTGGGAAGGAAGGCTGCAACCAAAGGCTGTCCTGGTGCACCCCAGGGTGACCAGCTGTAAGACTTGATGTCTGTCTTTCAAAAATAGTTCCTGGGATCAAGCCCCTCGCAGACAGAGGAAGTCCAGTGTTTCCCAATAGTTATTATGCATCATGGACTTTTATGTGTGACAGCCTCATCACTTCCTGCCTCTGTGATCTTGGGCAAGTCATTTCTCCCAAGCGTGGGTTTCTTCACCTGTCTAGCACACATCACCCACCTTGGTAGGCAGAGAATAAATGAAGGAGCAAATGGAAAGGGCTCAAGCGAGGGCCGAGAGTGCAGAAGGATTCATAACCTATGAAGCTGGTAGTGCTGTTGTCACACCCGATTGTTCTCCCAGCAATTGTCTGTGTCACTTCTCCAAGACCAGGGCACTACAGGAAGACTCTGTACCCTCCCTGCTTGTCCAAACGGCTTCTGGGAAAGGGGTGGAGCTGAGCTTGACTCAGGAGCTGCACATGTCCTTCTGCAGGGGAGATGTGTAGGCAAGGCATGACAGGGTTGGAGTGGAAGTCCCTGCTCTGTGACAGTGCTGTTGGCTGACACAGCAGGGACTTTCCCGACCGTTCCCAAGAGGCAAGATTCTGGACCACTGATAACTACACCCTGCCAGGCCTGAGGAAGTGGCGGGATGAGGCAGGGTCAGCTTCTAGGCCACGAGAGAGAAAGACCTGTGGCCAGAGCAGCACACAGTGGTCTTCAGGTGTGGCTTCGGTAGGGTGCTGCTCCTGCAGCTTACGCCACGGAAACCTACAGTTAGAACTCAGGGGTTCTCACCATTGCGCTAGCAACGCCACCATCAGGGCCCTACCTTCAAGGAGGCACAGGCTCTTTCTTCCTCGCCTGCCCAGACCTGACTCAGCCTTGGCTTGCCTTTGCTTCTGATGTCTCAGAATCCTGGGCAAGAGGCTGTTCTGGGCTCTGTGTTGAAACTTTCCTTGATTACATGCTTTTCTTCAGCAACCAGCTGGAGACTAGCTTAAAAGGTGCTTTATTGCTCACGCCAAGGCACGCTCTGCAACAACAGGATTGGGGAAGCCCCTCTGCTATAAGGATATGGCCTCACAGAAACGCAGTGTAGCTTCAAGGGCTGGTCCATATTAGTGTCATTGAATCCAACCATCTAAGACCCCTTACGTAGGAGGCCCCAGCAAGACCCCAGTGAAGGATTCAGAACCTGAGAATGTTGTCCCTACCCTCAGGAAACTTATGGACCATCAAGAAGACCAGCTCCAGCTGGGACAATCCCTTCACAGGAGGCAGGGGCCAACTAAGGTGGGAGGGAATCATCAAATGAGGAAATTATGGGTTCCAGTCAGAGGGAGCATTTGGACTGGAATTGAAGGAAGGAAGCTTCGTCCGTAGAGCATCAGACTCCTAAGACCCTGACCTGTTTCAAGGTGTGGTGACATGCCTAGGGCAATGTGTGCACTCAGCAAAGTCATCAAACGTGGGGTTGAGATGCACTGAATGACCCCAGGCTGATGGGTCAACACTGACCCCTTAGTCACCCAGAGTTGTGTTTGGCCCCTGGCCAGTCAGGGACACTGTCGCCACTGCAATCTAACAGGGAACTGACCCGGCTGGGTTGACCCAGCAGTGCATGCAAAAGGCAGAAGCCTGCCTACACGGCATCAAGTTTGCCTTTGTGATGTTTCTGTCTCCAGCCTGGGGTCCACAAAGCACAATCGCAGATCTGTGCAGCTGGAATTCCCACCTCCTTCTATATCCTTCTCCAGCCCTTGCAAACCCAGCATTGCTTGCCTCGTCCTGTCTGCCATGTGAATGGCCCCACAAAGCCCCAACTCTTAACAACTGTCTCCTAGCAGATTCCCAGTTCTGCAAAAGCCACGAGCTGGGGCATGCTCGCTTTTCTTCAGCAATCTCAACTCTCCTTCCTTGGTGGAAAGAACATACAATAATCCCAGGAAGAGGCCTTTCAGATTTGGGTATGTATGCACATAGAAGAGACAGGGCCAGAGCCTGGGGTCAGGTGCAGGCAGGGAGGAAGAAAGGCAAAATTCTTGCTATCCCTGTCCCAGCCTGCTTTCCAGAGGCCTGAACATCAGGCAACCTCTTATGTCTGTCAAGATACCCAAGATCCTGCTAGCTGAGGTCAGAGCAGAAATCCTAGTCAGTGGTCTGTCTAAAAAGCCATCCTCTGTCTGATGTCCCACACCCACAGAGGGCTCACAGGAGGCTCTGAGCAAATCCACCCTACTCTCTGCACCTTCTAAGACCTGTAGATTCCAGCTCCCCAGAGAGGATGAACGGGAGTCTCTGTGGATGGGGCCAGTGAAGAGGATCAGATTCCTTCACACATTTCAGAAAGCACCCTACTTAGATGCTGGAGCAGGGAGTGAGGCAGAGTTCTGTCTCCCTCCTCAGGCCTGAACAGAGATCATAATAGGTTCCATCTGCACCAAGGCAGGATATAGCCATTTCAGAGCTAAGCACTGAGAGGGAGTGCCAACGGTTCTGGCAAAGGGTATCAATAGCAGGGGGAGGGGCTGTTGAGGGCAGGGTTAGAGAATTCAATTCATGGGAAATCTGCACTTCTGCTCAATTTTGCTGTGAACCTAAAACTGCTCCAAAAATAGTTTATTAATTTAGGGCTTGGCTATATAGCTCAATGGTAGAGTACTTGACTAGAGTGTATGCGGCCCTAGGTTCAGTCCTCACGACCAGCAAGAGAGAGGGAGGGAGGGAGAGAGAGAGAAAGGGAAGGAGGGAGGAATGAGGAGGAGGAAAAAGAAAACTAGAAGCCACTGAATGAAAGTGCATTAACAAACAGTATTTTAATTTTAAAAGAGGAGGAAGATTCAGACATGACTTTTAAAAACAAAAGAGGTTCACACAGACGTTTTGTTTGTTTTACTTACAAATTTTCATTTATTTCAAAATCTTATTACAGCCAAAACAGTGGAATTAACTACATATAATGAAGCATATGCACATGTTAAGTTATGGAAAATAAAGTCTATTTTGGTAAGCAGTGTTAATGAAAATTAAAATCACATACATTATAAAATTCAACATCCTCAATTTAGTACATTATCTTGCTTTCCTGTGTTCTGCTAAATACCCACACCTAAACTGTTTTTAAATACTTAAATATAATATTGCTGTCTTTGCCTATACTCTGATTTCAAACAAAACTTTGCATAAGCTTCTCCAATATCTGGTCCATTTGATCGTCAATGTCATGCAAATATGGATGGCCAGCCCCTGATAAATCTGTTCCATTTTCTTCATAGTCTGAAAGAAAAAAATACTCTTCTCTTTAAACTAACTCTTGATGTATGTCTTGGTACTCTGCAGCCACTCTACCAGACTGAAACTATTCTACCTCCAGGATCCCAGAGCTGAACTCCTCTGGCTCCAGGGAAGGGGGGATTCACTCCTAGAATAAATGAAGCCCCAAAGAGTTCCACCTAGTTCTCAGAATAAAATCCCACAGCAGAACTCAGAGCCACCAGTGACTAAACCCCAAATGATTATGGCTCCTGTGCCTAATGTCTAAGTCGTCTACAGACAGCTCTGAACTTTGTCCATCAAGTCCCTCCTCTGAATCCCCTGAAGCCAGTGGGGACAGTTGTGAGACGCCCCCATGCATCAGAACATGTTCAGGATTCTCTGAATTGTCTCATAGAGCAGCCTGGGAGATTTGAGGTAGAAACTGAACAGCTTGCAGAAACCATGAATATATGTTACAACAGGAGATGCTTGGCAACAACTGTAGGATTCATCTACCAAAAGGCCACGTCTTTCCTAGTTCTCTCTCATATGGGAGCTTGTCTGTGTGTCAAACTGGCAAGTTCCTTCCACCAAATGCTGCCTCAGAGGTGTGGGAATGAATGCAAAATTAAGGCTCAAGCTGCAAAACGGATGGATCAAGCTGATCCCACAAATCTGTGCTGTCTCTGGAAGAACCTTGTCTTAACCTCGGTATCAACAGAGCCAGCAAACAGGTTTCAAGAGCAGATGTTCTTCAGGTGGGTCCCTGGAAACCACTGAGTTCTCTCTGCTCTAACCCTATGGAGGACCACTTAATTTTTGCAGAAAAATTACTGAAGTTGACAAGGTCAGTTTTAGATGGCACTAAAGGAAGGGAAAGCCTAATGCTGAAGAAATGATTCAGAGAATTGAAAACGTCCAAGATGCAAATTGCTGCCGAGATGCAAAACAAGTTGCTTGTAGAACTCCAATAAAATAGCTGCGGTGGCATCCATTCAGCTTCAACATACAGAGGAGATATGCCTGAAAACGATTCTAACTACTTCACGAATGAATCAACATTTTATACGTCGGATGCTGTCCCTTTAACAATTTTGCAAAGGAACACCTCCAAGACCTCCTCCAACTCTGACTACATTCAAAAAGCTGGCCCTATTTCAAAAATCTGAGGCTGGGGAGATGACTGAGAGGTTAAAACTCTTGCCACACAGGTGTGAGGACCAGAGTTCAGATCCCCAGAGTCTGTGAAAATACGGAGCTGCTGTAGCAGCTCACCTGTAACCCCGGTGCTCAGAAGGCAAAGACTTGTTCAGATGCATCCCCTGAGGGAGCCGACAGCCTGGCAAACTGTATTGGCTGGTTCTGGGTTCGACTCTAAGGCCTTGCCTCAGTGAATAAGGTGGAGAGGAATCTAGGAAGAGCACCAATATCAACACACATACACACACACACATGCGTGCGCACATGCGTGCACACCACAGGCAGAAACAAATGAAAAGGAAATTTGTTGCTATCAAACAATCTGTTTTCTGATGATACAAGTTGCTTTCTGTGCTACAAGTAAAGCAAGGAGCCCAGGGACCACAGCGGTAGTAAGAAGCCTGTCGAACTCCTTTGGGACAGGAACGGCCTGCATGCCCCAAGCCTGCCTGACTCAGCAGTAAAGATGGGTTTGAAGTCAGGCTGCCTAGGGTCAAACCTAGGTCATGCTCTTTGCTGGCTGTGTAACTTACTGTTGGAGCCTTGATTTTCTCATTAATAAAGGAGAGCTAATAACAGCTTCCTTGCGAGCTGTTAGGAAGCTTAAAGGATAACGCACATCAAGCCCTTTCATAACCACTCCAACCATCCTGGCGGTCGGCATTCTTCCTCCTCACTCACCTGCCCTGTGGGCTACACACATCTCACTTTGCCCGTGAGCACCTCAGCGGCAGACCTTGCCCTCCTCCATCTTACGTGTGAGATGAGCATGGAAAAGGGTCTTGCTACTCCCTCCGGAGAGTGGAATGTCCCCAAGGGCTTGTAAATTTGAATGCTTGATCCCCATCTAGTGGCACTGTTTTAGGAGGTTGAAGATCCCTCTGGACGTGGATCCTAGCTTACAGAGGCAGAAACTCCACACTTTTAACTATCAGACACTGATGGCTTAGAGCCTGGCCCCATCAAGTCGTTATGCCTTACACAAACATTTAGAGCCTGACTCCTGGTGATGCATGAGCCCTTATACTAAACCAGTGGCTCTCGATCTTCCTAAAGCTGGGACTCTTTGTTCCTTATGTTGTGGTGGCCCCCAACCATAAAAGTACTTCATTGCTACTTCATAACTGTGGTTTTGCTACTGCTATGAATCATAATATAAATATCTGTGTTTTCTGATGGTCTTAGGTGACCCCTGTGAAAAGATTGTTGACTCCCAAAGGGGTAGCAACCCAAAGGTTTAGTGACAAAATAGTCTCAAGAAAGACCACTGAGCCTGATGGCTCAGGGGTAAAGTCTCTTGACTCCAAGTGTGAAGACCTGAGTTCAATCCCTGGGACCCACAAAGTAGGAAGAGAGAACTGGCTCCCACAAGTTGTCCTCTAACCTCCACACATATGCTGTGGTAAATAAATAAATAATTTAGAGCAGAAAAAAAAGACGACTGATACTATAAAACTTACTATTTAACAAGATAATGAGAAGCCTACTTAACCTCTCCTGATATGGGCCCCATACAAACAGTGCACAAGATAAGACCATGTAACTTCCTTCTAACTGTAAAAACAAAACAAAACAAAAACCTTCCATTTCCCTCAAGAGGGTAATCTCTCTCTCTCCCTCTCTCTCTCCTCCCTCCCTCTCTCTCTCTCTCTCTATCATTTAGATCACTGTTAGCCAGGTGTGGTGGCACATGCCTTTAATTCCAGCACTCAGGAGGCAGATGGATCTCTGTGAGTTTGAGGACAGCCTGGTCTACAGGGTAGGTTCCACTCAAG